>CAUYTI010071497.1:0-31485 GCA_963575145.1 Galago senegalensis
GTCCCAGCTACTTGGGAGGCGGAAGCAAGAGACTCGCTTGAGCCCAGGAGTTGGAGGTTGCTGTGAGCTGTAATGCCACGGCACTCTACCCAGGGGGACAGCTTGAGGCTCTGTCTCAAAAAAAAAAAAAAAAAAAAAAAAGACATGGTATCTGGGATGGCACCTGTGGCTCAAGGAGTAGGGCACTGGTCCATTTATTGGGGGGTGGGGGGTGGGTGGCAGGTTCAAGCCTGGCCCAGGCCAAAAATGCAAAAAAAAAAAAAAAGACATGCTATCTTAGAAAAGACTTGTTTTTTAAGTGATCATGAGAACCAAATGGACAAATAGGTGAATATGAGATTATTTGGGGGTAATGTGAGCAGTATTTAATATGAAGCTGGCACAGGCAATTACAATGGTGATTGCCAAGGCAAATAAGAAATCCTACCTTCTAAAGTTGCATGGAACTTTTGTTACTTCATTACAGTCAAACAAGATGGAAAGATTAATTTTAGGAGGGAGGTAATCTCATTGCCCACTGTAAAAATGTTGAGATATTTTGTATGTAAGGTAAAACTATATGGAATTCTCCATGCTGACCATTTTGACCTCCCAGATTTGCAACTTCTTAGGTTTCAACTCATAAAACCACTTTACCACTATCATCCCAGGGTATTTGAGACCCTTGACCAATGCTGCAAAATAGCCAGACTGTAACATCAACTTGTAATCGTTTCTAGGCTTATTCCGAATGGTTTTGGTATTCATTTGTAAGAGGAAGGGGGCTCTTGGGTTTTGTAGACGTTGGACTGAGTGCTTGATATCCAGTGGAACTATAAAGAAGAAAGGTCAGCACTAGAGATTTGTGTGGACCTTGTCCGTGTCCAGGCAGTGGTTGCAACTCTGGGAGGGTAAAGTGGCAGGAGATCTTACCCAGAAGGCCCTTCAGTGAGCTGAGAATAGAGGACCCCTAGAGGAAGCAGTGACAGGGACTGACTGAGTGTGGAAGCCCTGCTTTCTGGATGAAAACTTGCATGTATTAGTTAACCTGGCACTACCTGAACTGTCAGTCAGTCACCTTTGAGTTTTCTTTCTGGATAAATCTTACCTTAGTCTTCTGTTGGAACTTTGCCCGTCAGCCTGAAGCTGGCATTTTGAGTTGCTTTAAGTTGCAGGCACAGAAACCCCAAGGCTTTGGAACTGTGAAATGGAATATCTGTTAGCTCATGAGACGAGTTATATTTTCAAAGGAAGTGAAAAACTGTCAGAAAGTATTTATGGTGTGGTGCGCTCAAGTCTGTGATAAGACACTCTTCTGCACTTGGAATAGTCACTGATACGCTGCTTCACCGAGGAAGACTCGACTGAAAATTTGTAAGGTTTCATTAAAAAATAGAATTTGTTCCATCATAACATGCCAAATGTAGAATTTAACTCCAAGACAGGTTTTTCTTTTTCTACTTTATCATTTATAAAATGAAGGCCCTGAAACAAATTATTGTCCTCATTTAGGTGTTGTGTTTTAAGGTTTTAAAAAGTATTATAGGTATTTTGGGATGTTGGAGAATGGCAGTCACAAAAACTGGTAAAAGGCACATACAGACTTGTAAACAGCTCAGAGATTACTCACAGTGAAAGACAGTTTTCTATTTTGAAACCAACACATTTTGGAGGGGAGGCAGGAGTCCAGGGGAGGGTCAGGTTGGGCCCAGGCGGTGGCGGGGGGCGGGGGGATGTTAGAAAAATGCAAACCTTAAATTGTACATTTTACAGACTGTGCTGTTTCTATTCTGTTACTGTAATTTTATGAATTAGGAAGCAGCTGATATTTTACTGTATACTTTCACTTTTTATGTTAAGAGCAGAAGGATTTGAATTTTTTTTTTAGCATAACAACAACAAAACCAAAAAAAAAAAGGAAAACCCAATTCCAATCAGACAGTAAAATCCATTTTGACCCATAGATTTTTGTCAGTGAATTAAAAGGATGTTTTATTATGCCTAGCAGTCACACTATTCACGGCGTAATGCAGAAAAGCAGCCAGTATTGAGAATTCGCAGACACTGTTTGAACCTCATGGATTATTTTATTTGAGCCTCACTGCCATCTTGGAAGATGAATGTAATTGTCTTCGTTTTTTTGACTAGGGAAGTTAAATAACTTGCCCAACAGTGGTGAAGGGTGGGAGGTGGTAGCTGAAGGACATGTACAGAGTTTTATCTCAGTTATGAAGATGTGGTTGTATCTCACAATTGAAATTTTAGAAAATATAGAGTTGCTAATTATTTTATTTCATATTTTTCATCTATCAATAGTAGAGTTGGATTTCAGATCTAGACTGTTTAAACTCTAAGGGCTGTGTTTTTAACCACTACATTTGCTTTCTGCTCAGATCTGTGACCAGCAACTTAGAGCAGAAACCAGGGGGTTGGTATTTTTAATTTTTCATTTACCAAAAACCTCCCCCCTTTGAAGGGTGTGTGTGTGTGTGTGTGTGTGTCTATGATTTATTTACTTATTTTTTATTTTTTTATTTCTAACCTAGTACAACTGGGAATAGCTGATAAGAATGAAAAAGCTGAATTTTCTCTCCTGGTACAATTGTCATTCAAAGCCAGGCTCTAGCAGTTGCTTTGTCCACCAGAGATGCCATAGTAGAAAGAAAGGGACTGGCTTGGCGTCTGTGGCTCAAGTGGCTAAGGCGCCAGCCACGTACACCTAAGGTGGCAGGTTTGAATCCAGCCCGGGTCTGCCAAACAACAATGATGGCTGCAACCAAAAAATAGCTGGGCATTTTGGCGGGTGCCTGTGGTCCCAGCTACTTGGGAAGCTGAGGCAGGAGCCTCGCTTGAGCCCAGGAGTTGGAGGTTGCTGTGAGCTGTGATGCCACAGCACTCTACCCAGGGGGACAGCTTGAGGCTCTAAAAAAAAAAGAAAAAAAGAAAAGAAAGAAAGAAAGAAAAGGAAGAAAAGAAAGAAAGGGACCCAGGGAAAACCAGGTAAACCTCTTGGAGTTCTAGACGCCATGCCATGAAGGGCACATCTATGTCTGACACAGCTTCAGAAGAAGCCAGAGTTCCGGACGCCAGAGTATTGAGTCAGTTCCCCTCCGGATCTACAAAATGTGACTTTGAGAGGCAAGAGTGCTGATTGGAGTTTTCCTCCTGCAGGGGCCTTGTCTTTTTGGCAGGCAACATGCTCAGTGCTCCACAGGGATTGGGCCTAACATGTTTCAGAGTGGCACCGCTCAACCCTTAAAAAGATCCTGCTTTTCTTTATTTAACTTCATATTATGGGAAATCTCAAATTTACACAGAAGTAGTGCAAATATAATGAATTTCTGGAACCCAACTGGCCAAGGAAGGGCCACATTTCATGAATAGGGGATGTCCACTTCTAAAAGGGAAAACCTTAATGGTCAACGAACGCTTTACTGTGAATGAAAGTGGCGGCCAGTGGGTCCTTCCTGGGCTGTCCCTGGTTTTAGGGACATCTTTTCTCCTCCCCAAGGCCCCACACTTCTGGATACGTCTCCACCCCTGGGCACCCAGGCCTGCTTCTCCTGCAGGATAATGATTTCTCTTGAATGCCCCATCAACTTCAAATTCTCTTAATAATTTCTCACTCCTTTAACATTGTAATTGTCTGTTCCTAAAAACTGAAGATTCCCGAGACTCTCCTCTCTGTGGCTCATTCTCATTTTAAAGGTTACTTAGCTGAGGCAATGATCTGTTGTCTAATTCAGATGGATTTCAGGCTTAATAGGAGAAGAGGATGGGGAAGTCTGCTAACATCCTGTAAAGACGGGTGGTTAACCATGGCGTGTGCCCACGAGTCAAGTTAGTACCGATGGGGGGCATGCTGCAGGCCAGGCTCCCCTCCCCTCACGCTGCACACTGATCCTGTGAGCTGATCCTCCCCCCTCTCTGGTTTGTCGAAGTCCTCTGACCATTGCTGTTAACTGCTTTGAGTGGTGAGCTTGAATTTGAGTCAGGAGGTGGAATACTGGCTGAGGTTGCTACCTGTGCATCTTTTTTGCCTCTACTGTCTCCACCCTGAGAACAACCAGAGGAAGGAGCAGAACAGACATTGAAAAGATTCTTCAGGAAAGGTTATTTTTTTTTTTTGACCATCTTGCCAAGACTGCTGCTGGGGATTCCATTAGACACAGAGCAGGCCTTTGCCCTCGGAGAGTCATGCGTTTCCAGGGCGGCCCCAGAAAAGTGTTGAGCAGTGGGAAGCCTGCACACAGCATTTCCAGACCACTTTGTTTTAACCCTAAAAGATGAGCAGTTGTGTGAAGAGCAGCACAATAGTCCCGTGACCTTGGGCAAATCGCTTCCTATCTCAGGAACTCCATGAAATGAAGTGGTGAAGGAGGTTGGATAATTTCAGGGGTAGGGTGACCCTACATTCAGGTTGGCCCAGGACAGACTGCTTCACGGCTATTGTCCCAGAGGAATTATAAATAGCACCTGCTTTGACTCTCAGAATCAGCCCAGTTGAGCCTACAAACTGCGGACACTCTATCCTGAAGAGATACACAAAGCAACCTCATGGAGAGGTTAGAACAGTGTTGGTACACGATTAATTTATACATGGGGTAGTCATGCCTCTTCTCAAAGTGGTGGCCTGTTTCTGAACTTTAAAAATGCAAATATTGGTGAGGTGAGATTTCTAATGCTTTCATAAATGTTATAAACCAAATCTAGTAATTCTGAATCCTTCCAGTTCATGAATCTTTCGGAAGGTCAGACTTTGTAGGCAGCTACAAAGGGAAAAGCCTAGTGACTTCAAAGTATGGGACTACCAGTGCCCATGGACTACCCATGACCGTGGACTACCAGTGCCCTTGGACTACCGGTGCCCATTGACTACCCGTGACTGTGGACTACCAGTGTCCATGGAGTAGCAGTGCCTGTGGAGTACCTGTGCCCATTGACTACCCGTGACCGTGGACTACCAGTGACCATGGACTACAAGTGACCATGGACTACCAGTGACCATGGAGGCCTATTAGGGGCCAGATTGCCTTCTGAAATGTCTGTGGCTGTTATTTTTTATTTATTTATTTATTTCGCTGTTATACTTGTGGTATTTTACATGCTGTGTAAATTATTTTATAACTATTAAACTATTATTATACTTAAGTCAATTGATATTAATATGGGCCATTAACAATGCTTATTTTGCATATTGGAAAAACCAAGAGTTAATAAATATTAATTAACCAGTGACCAAAGTCAGGTGTCTATAGATTTGTTCATTTAACAGTTTGTCTTTTCTCAAAATTATAGGAATTGATTTCTACATTCAGGCACTTGAAAATCTGGGAGCGAAAGGTAGATACATATGTTTACTGTGTGATAAAGTCATGTGTAATATAACGTTTTCTCATATTTTTCTAATGAGACACAGGTGGGGCTGTCACCATTAGTGCCCTTTAAGGACTTGGTAGGGAAGCAGGAAAAATAGTATTAGCCATACCTGGCGTGTGACAGTGGGTTCTATTGCTGTAACTGGTACGTGGGCAACTGGATATCAAAGATTCCAAAGGATTTTTCTGTTCTGCAGCCCAAGGACTTAGTGCGTACCTTATCCATGAGGATTTTAAAATGTGATGTCAAAATAGGGATTTTAATGCGAAACTTTAAAAAAAGTCTTGAAGTAGTGCTTCATTAAGCAATTAAATTCCGAAATCTAAGGTTGCTGAATTTTATCCAACTTACTAGCAGTTGTTCCTTCCCTCTGCCCCTACCAGTTAGGAATATGGAGAATTAGTGAAGTTAAAGCTGGTACCAGGGAAGGGCAAAGAAAATAATTTATGAATCTAGTCTAACAGATTATATATATTTTCTCCATATTACTTTTTCAAGTTATATTTTTGAGTGACTGCTGAAGGAATACATGTTCATCATAGACGTTATGGGGAGAAACTTTAAAAAGTCATAACTTTTTAAAGAGAAAACAAGCACTTACATTTTGTCGGGTGTCTGTTAGTTGGCTTTATGCTGTAGTCTAGAAGCGCTTATTTATGTATTTTTTATACTACAGGGTGTCCCCAGTGCTTCATAAACAGGGAAAATGAGAAATTGTACCTAAAAATACCTTTATTACAAAATATTCTCTACAGATTGGCCACCTCTTTATAAAACTTTGCAATGAATATTTTGTAAGTAAAGGTACATTTAGCTGTGATTTCCTATTTTCCCTGTGTGTGGTGGCTTTGGGGACACCCTGTGTCATATTTAATCACCTGAAATGGCTGGGAGTGCAAAGATGTTACCTATTTTCATGAGCACTTTCCAATCACGAACTCTCGACGACGGAGGAAATGCCAGCCTGATCCCCCCCCAGGGTGGAGTTGGTAGGAGCCTTGGAAATGCCCCTCTTGCTTTCCTTTTGTGGTTGCATGTGCTAACCAGAGTTTCCTCTGTGTGTAGAGAAAAGCTATAGACGCACCTGACTGTGGGCTGTTCCTTACTTAGAACCGAGCTCTGGTCCGGGACACCAGTGCGGAGAACGTGGTGCGTTACCCAGAGCTGTTTCATTCTAAATGAATGCTTTCATCCCTGTGTGTAGGCAGCCATTTATTCGAATCCCTGAAAATAGTAGCAGTGTGGTGAACTTAAATTAAAGAATATTTATTTTGCTGTCTGTGTAGTACAAGCTGCTTCCCCAGTTGCCGGATGGGCTGAGGGGGGGAAACATCAGTGTGCTTTTCTTTAAGCTCGAATTCACCCTCAGGAAGAGAATGAGGCAAGTACATCAAATGCTGCCATTGCCTAAAACTGAGCAACAGTTGGGTATGCCCTGTCACAGAGGCACGTCTTGCACATAATTACCCAGGCTCCAAGGGAACAAGTTATTTTGGGACGCGTAGCTCAGGATCAATCATATGTAAGGCTTAATATGGTTGCTTACCAGAAAGTCTTCCAAGGAATTCTCCTTGTCATTTGTGCCAGCTTGGGGGAGGCAGGTGTGACCCCACAGAGCCTCCAGCTAGTGGCTAAGTCAGGCTCCTGGCTCAGATAATTTTCAAGCTTGGATGACCAGGCAACAATAGCTTTGATGTGTTTCTTTGAGCTCACTACCTTTTACTTATTCTTTTAACCTTTTAGAGCAAAAATGACTTAGGCTTTTAACCTTTTAGAGCAAAAATGACTTAGGCTGCTTTGATTCTAAAGAAATTTGATTTGGTTCCTTGAACATATGCTTCCAACCCTAAAATAGTTTGTGAAGAAAAATCTCAAATTTTCTTATCTTAACTCTTGAATTTAACAGTTAAAATGAGGGGTTTCCTCAAGATCAGTTGTTAACTTTTTTTTTAAAAGACTGAATGCTGTATCATTTTTTAAAAAAAATCATTAAAATCTTATTTCAAGATTTCAATTGGGTGTAGTCCCTCACGCCTATAATCCTAGCACTCTGGGAAGCCAAGGTGGGAGGATCCCTTGAGGTTGGGAGTTAGAGACCAGCCTGAGCAAAAATGAGACCCTGTAGGGTGTGTGGTGGGCGCCTGTAGTCCCAGCTACTCCAGAGGCTGAGGCAGGAGAATCGCCTGAACCCAGGAGCTGAAGGTTTCTGTGAGCTAGGCTGACGCCACAGCACCCTAGCCTGAGCAACAGAGTGAGACGCTGTCTCAAAAAAGAAAAAGAAAAAAACAATTTTAAAACAACCCTCGGAATTAAAATAGAGCTCGCTTGAATTGCAAACTAGCGCCAGGAATCGACACAGCTCAGAAATGCTTGATGCCCTGGCTGTGTTGCTGAATTCTACCTTGAGGATTATAGAGAGGCAGAAATAAGTTAATTGCAGCTGAAAATTAGGAATTAGGAGAATGAGTAATAAGGACTCCTGAAAGTGGTAATGAAGTGTTTGCAGAAATTTTCTTGAGCAGGGAGGAAATTAACAGATGGAAATACTTTGGCTTCTTGATAAATATAAGATCTTTATGAAATAGAGGAAAATGCTAAATAATTCAACCCAAATCCAGTATTATATATGGCAGTCGGTGTAAGAGGGAACTCGAGGACACATACTGGGTTTTAAATGGAGAATTTGACATAAAAATGCAATATGGAAAGCCTTGCGGCAGGTGTTAGTTTCACAGGACCAAGGAAGCGAGCGGTGATTTAAGATCAGCGTGTGATAGACTTTAGCTGGTTCACGTATCATTCTTGTGTGTTCATTATTATTTATCTTCGTCAAAACCGTGGGAACAATTCAAACTGGTTTTCTTCTTCTCTCACACCACAACAATCAAACCCAGAAGACTTCAGCGACCAAATGTGACCAAGCAGGCAATCAAATCTGCAGTGGACACCAGTTGGATGTCCTCCAATTTCTGATCCCACGGGTTGAGGGCTCAGTCCCGTAAGCCTGGGTGTCCTCCAGACACCCGTTGCAATTCTGGTCCTCCAGACCTTACTGACCAGCTTCAAGTTTTGGTTCCCACAAGCCCCTCTTTTCGTTTAATTAATTGGCTAGAGCAGCTCACAGAGCTCAGGGAAATAATGTTCACTGGTTTACAGACGAAGAGATAGACAGCGTGAGGTGTGGGGAGGGGCACAGAGTTTCCATGCCCAGGCCAGGCGCACCACCCTCAGACCTTCATGTGTTTAGTTACCCTGGAAGCCCGCTCTACCCCAGCCTTTTATGGAGATTTTATTGAATAGACGTGATGGAAGCATGGACAACGGTATAGAAATGTAATTGGAAAAAAGGGCATAATTTAATACTGATAGGCTGAGTGGGGAAAGCTAGCAAGGCCTGTCCATTCAGCTTGTCCTTGGCCTCTCTGTGAAGTGTTCCTTCCTCCAGGTTCTAGGGCAGGACCTCTTCTCAAATAGGTGTTTTCTGACCTATAGTCAGATAAGACAGGTCATCTTTTCCTGGTGGCCAGCTCCAAGACAGAAAGGCAGGGGGAGGATTAGAGTCCTATGTGGGGGGGAAAGGGGACGGATGAAAGGAGGGCAGGGGAAGGTCAGAGAGAACCTGTTTTCTGAGGTCTCTGCTTCTGAAGCCTCAAGCACCCCCCAGTGTTAGAACAAAGACTCTAACAAGGGCTATGGGAGTTATCAGCCAGGAATGGTAGACAAAAACATAAATTTATATGTCTCATAATCTCAGAACAAAAGCATTTAGATTGGAACCGTGAGTATTTTGGCATACTGGAATGTTAACCTCTCTTAAACTTCTCAAATAAAAGTAAAATCATGACTGTCATGCAAATATAAAGATGAATGGTGAAGATGTTATTGAACTAATTAATGAGAAAACTGATGAGGCTTTATAACCAATCCCAAAAGAGCATATGAAAAATAGACACATTTATAGCTCTGCTGTGTTTTTTTTTTTTGAGACAGAGCCTCAAGCTGTCCCCCTGGGCAGAGTGCTATGAGCAGTGAAGCTCATAGCTTGAGCTCCAACTCCTAGGCTCAAGCGAGTCTCCTGCCTCAGCCCCCCAAGTAGCTGGGACCACAGGCGCCCACTACAACGCCCGGCCATTCCTTGGTTGCAGCCATCATTGTTGTTTGGCGGGTCTGGGCTGGACTTGAACCTGCCACCCTAGGTGTATGTGGCCGGCGCCCTAGCTGCCTGAGCCACAGGTGCCGAGCCTAGCTCTGCAGTGTTGAAGTGAATGTGCCAATGGAAGTGGGTTGTCCCTGTACTTGGGCCCTGGAGAGAATCCCTTTGCCTGTCTGTAGATGGGATTACTTTGTGTTGCTGTTGTTGCCAGTGACATAGGAATTGCAGAAGAGCGTAGAAGCTCTGAATGCCCACGTTTTATTTTGGAGCCCAGATCTTTCCTTATGTAAAGTTGCCTTGTTAGCCATTTCTCCTTTCCAAATTTCATAGCTTCTATCCTTTCTGGAAGTTACAGGGGAGATTCCACGTTTAAAAGACATCATTCCTCAAACTGAAATTAACCAGGGTGAGATTTGCCTTTGGTTAAAAACCAGAAAAGCATTCTTTTCCCCATTGTGCAGCCTCAGAGCTTATGTTGGCTCTTTCTGTATTCTGAGGAGCGTGGACTGAATGGAAGTCAGCCCGTGAGCCTGGCTGTTGAAGCCTGAAAGTCACAGTTGAGAATTTCTGATTAAAACCAGGCCTGGATAAGACTATCTTTTCGAGTGCTAGGAGTGCCATCTTTAACCTCTCCACTTACAGTGTCATCCATTAGCCTGTCTCTATTTTTAGAATCCCTCAGCTATGAGCTTGCCTGTTATTTTTCCTTTCTTTTTCTTTTTTTGGGGACAGGATTACAGAGTCTTTCTTAAGATTTCGCAGATTTTGTAGTTAAGTTTGACAAGATAATAATAATTTTTGAAAGCTTGGAACTTGAACAGCAGGTACACATTTTTAGTTTCTCGATTTAAAAAAAATTTTTTTGATTAAAAAAATCTGGCTTACTACTTGATGGAGCACCTTGACAAAGTTAGAAGGAAAACGGTCTGACTGCTATCCTTTCTGACCTGTCCTAAAAAGTCTGACAGATTTAAGATCTTATTCATCACATGGGGATTGTCACTATGTCCCAAGCACCGTCCAGCACCCAAAGCTCTCTCCCTGTGTCGAACTTTTCCTAGGAGTTCTTAGAACGTTCAGGTGGTGGTGATGGCGCTTAGGAGTACTTAACCGTGTCTTTGGCTAATTAAATTTGTCTTTATGAGTGTCCCTAGAACTCAAGTTAAAAGCAGCATTTTGGTATTATTGAGGTTTCAATTTGTTTATGACAGATCATCACAAGGTACTAGCTTAGTATGTGTGAATGCAGGGCACTTGCGGAGAGCTGGGTGCTCTGCGTGGTGGGAGAGGCGAATACTTCAGAATTAGAGGCTACTGAGTTCATTTTGGGGTTTGTGACTCATGATCTGCCCACACACAGACGTACAGAAACCTGGGAATCCAGTTGTAGGTCTTCCTTTTGCAGCAGAAGGCGGTGGGATTTGCCTTTTGACGAAAGTTAATTTTAAGGCTGTTTGTACCTTGGGTAGTAGGAACAAAGTCCTGATTCCAGTGTTGTCCATTATTTTAATTGTCCCTTAGTAATAAGTGTTTTTTTTAAATTGCAGAGGCAGAATACTTTTTGGCCTTTAGCAAAAACTGATGTTCTGAACAGCAGCCGGAGGATATGAAGACATGCTAATGACGCTCTTTGTTCTCTGAACAGCAGTGGGAATACCTGCGATAGGTTCGGAAGAGAAGAACCCGTGTTCTGGTTCTCGGATCACAGGCCTTCCTGTGTCCCCTTTCTGTCTGTACAACATTCTGGGAATTGTGCTAAGCAACAATGTTTGTCCTTAGTTATCGGAGGTGGAATGTCTCCAATGCTCAGGTCAGCTTAAGTCAGGTCTACAGGCTGTCTTTATCTTTCTGAGCGGTCTTGCCCTGTCTGACCAGAACAAGTTAATTCTCTTTCAGGTGTCTTTGAATCGCCATCACTGGTAGGTAGTCCCTTGTGCTGCTGTGGCATGTTTATTTGCAAACTATTTCCCAGTCTCTCATAACCCATCGTACTTCACAGCAAAGTAGTTGAATTAGATTAACAATGCGTTTCTTGGAGGAAGGAACAAGTCACGGAGAGATGAGCTGACTTGCTCCACCAGACAGCGGTCACAAAGCCAGGCTTCAGGTTTAAGGGCTGCTGTTCTTCAAGGATTATGAACCTGAACTTCATGTACCATGTTATCAAACAGGATCTAGAAGACACAGCAGAAATTTGTGGGTAGAGAACGAAAGGGCTGCCCACCGTGCAGTTAGATGTAAGTTATGAGAACATTAGGGCCCCAGATGGACTTCCAGAACATCCCAGAAATTAACTGTAGCACATGCGAGATCTTTAACATTTTTTCATTCACATAATCCTTGCTTTGATTAAATTGAAAGAATTTTGCGTGGCTAGTTGAAGGTTTGGGATTTTTTTCAGAGTCAGGTGGCGGTTCTGTCTTCATTGTGCTGAAGTGAGTCACCCCTGTGAGTGGCTTCTGGATCCGGGGAACTTCCTTGATCTTAGTGTAGACACCAATACTTTCCTGATGTTTTTCAAGATGGCCCAGTGGCTGAATACCTAAGTTTAAGGTCATAGTGCTGGTTTCTGATGGGTTGGACATTTATGGCATTCTCTGAGATCACCTAGGACAGTTACTCTTGCTGTGTGTGGCTTGTAGCTTGTGTGGCTGAGGGGACTGAGCAGCTGTGTAGCGAACCAGTCCCTTTTCTTTTCCCAGCCAGGCTGATTGCAGGATCTCTCCCCTGTGCGAGGGTTGGGCCCCCCTCTCTGCAAATCCCATTCCCTTCAGAGAAGCTGCTATGACCTTCCTTTTCAGCTCTAACCAGAGATTTAAAAAACACATCCAGCTTTCTGGAGCGCCCTCACTTCTCTGATATTTGGAATGAACCAGGGAAACAATTAGAAGTAATCTTGCCAAATTGGGAATTTGTGAGGTGGGAAAGAAGACGCTATTAAAGTAATTGTTGTCAGTAGAAAGCAAAACGGGACATTTTTAGAAAAGCAGCTTAATAGAGTGTGGTGTTCAGTGCTGTTACGTGAGAGGGCATTAGCACCCTCCTGACACAGGTAGCGTTGGCCAGCCTACTTTTGTAGTTCTCCTCCTCTCCATAACCTTTTGAATGATTTCACACAGCTGTGATCATGACGGTGACTGTTCCTTTTTTATAGCTGGGAGAGTATCAGAACATGAAGGACAAATAATTGCATGGTGTCAGAGTCAGAAATAGAATTCAGCTTCTGAGCCATGACCGCCGGCTGGACCTGGCTCCACCTGTCCTCCCTGTCCCCTCTTGGGGACCACTGCCCCTGCTGCTGTGGCTGTGGCTCACTTGTCCCAGCCCACAGGCCGCAGACCACAGCGGGTGTCAGGGCAGCGTTGGAATTGGGCCTCTTCAGGTCTCAGCTCCCTGGAGAAAGTAAATGATACCCAACCTCAGCATCATAGAGAACTTTGACAGTGCCCCAGAACACTTCTGACCTAACTGACAAGGCTGTCTTATAATTATTAGGTTTAAAAGCTGAAAGTTACTCAGCCCTGCCTTCCCCAGACCGTCAGGCGCAATCTTTGCCTGGATATCCCAGCTTTTGTTAGACCCCAGGATTCATTTATTCAAAAAGCCCCATGTCTGTAATGAGTTTCCATTTCAAGAAATGTGATCTGAAATGGATGTTTTGTGTCATTATTATTAGAGAAAAAGCTGGGTAAAGAAGTATAAAGAAACTTTATAGGCTCGGCACCTATAGCTTAAGCAGCTAAGGTGCCAGCCACATACACCGGAGCTGGTGGGTTCGAATCCAGCCTGGGCCTGCCAAACAACAATGATAATTATAACCACAAAATTACTGGGTGTTGTGGTGGGCGCCTGAGGTCCCAGCTACTTGGGAAGCTGAGGCAAGAGAATCGCTTAAGCCCGGGAGTTGGAGGTTGCTGTGAGCTGTGATGCCATGGCATTCTACCCAGGGCAACAGAGTGAGACTCTGTCTCAAAAAGAAAATTAAAAAAAGAAAATAAAATCAAAAGAAACTTCATATATATGTTGCCAGAATTTTTGTGTGAAGAAAACGGAATGAGGAAGATTCTGGTCTTACGGGCTCTAGTTGTGGCGTAGAACCTTACTGCTAAAAGAAGTAATAACTGGGACCCGGTGTGGTGGCTCACACCTGTAATCCTAGTTCCCTGGGAGGCCCAGGTGGGAGGATCAGGTGCGCTCAGGAGTTGGAGACCAGTAGGAACAAGAACCCATCTCTACCAAAAATAGAAAAAATTAGCTGGGCATTATAGCTACTTGGGAGGTTGAGGCAGGAGGATTACTTGAACCCAGGAGTTTGAGGTTGTTTTGAGTTAAGCTAAGGCCATGGCACTCTGGTCTGGCCAATAGAGTGAGACTATGTCTCAACAAAAGTAATAATCAACTGAAAGATGCAATGGACTTATATTCAGAAAACCAGGCGAGACTCATGATTGATTTTTTTTTTCTTTTGGTCCCTAATCTTTGTACCCAAATAATGGCCTTTTCCAGGTAGAATTGTGAACAGTGTGGGGTCAAGGAGGAATAACATACATAAGAAAAGATGTAGCTCATTTTGATTAAAAAGTCTTTTCTACCTTCACCCCGTGGAATAGTCAGTGATACGGGTTGATGTGGCCGTAGGCTTAGTTCAACTTAAACCAAACACAGATGTGTAGCAGCTGCATGACGCAGCTTTCCTCAACAATTCGGTAAGGACGGCAGTACTTTTTTGCTCTTAAGCACGTTGTCCTGCTGGATGATTTCACTCTGAAAAGGGCAGTAGTTCCCTAGTTCCCGTGAACTCCGGACTCTGCTAGTAAGTCCTTCATGAGAGACACAGCAGCCTCTCCCACCACTGAATGGGACCAATAAGTCTTGTTTACAGGTATGCCTGGGAAATTTCTTCAACTGATATTTTCCTCCACCACCATTACAACTACAAGTCCTGAGACCCCAGCCTGACCCTCCTGCCTTCTGCGCCCTGTGTGTGGAGTTCCCATCTGCATCCAGGGAAGGCCTACAAGGGTGGGGGCACCACACTGCACCTACAGACTGCCTGTCGCAGGCGGTGGCTCTGTAGCTGTGATTCCTTATGTTTAGGGGAGAGATCCTGATATTTGCCCCACTTGTATAAGGGATTAGACACACATGTACATGCGCACACATATATATACACGCACACACACAGAGAATGTCTTCTACTGCCTTTCAGCTTTCCTCTGTGACTTGAGCACTCTTAGCCCTTGGCTCTGCGGTAACTTCTCTGCAAGTTGATAAGGACTGGAAACATCTGTCTGTCTGTCTTGGGGATAGATGGTTTTGTGGTTTCCCATCTAGGTCCTCTTTGTGTTCTGAAACTTTTTTATGTGCCCCTTTTCAAGATGCTAAAAGCATTTGTATTTATGCCTAGGTGCAGAAGAAGAGGGAGTAAGCTATTTTCTAGGAGAGAGAGAGAGGAAGGTGTGAGTTGAAAGCAAAAATGGAGGTGTGGGGGTCTCAAGCGTGCAACTTCTGGTATGAGCTATGGGCTGGGGCGACATTGGCCTCCTTCCTCAATGGTCTGTGCCTGGTTTAATAGAATGACATTTCCCTTAAAAAGATCTGGCTTGGTAATCTGGTTTGAACCAAGATCCAACCAGATCCTCCAGAATTACGTGGACCTACCTTTATTCTCATGTGAGTTCTCCAAGGTTTAGTTTTCACAGACCTTTAGGACACCTATTGTAATTCAAATAGCAAGAAAGTTCAGTAACAAGACTGTGGTCACAGGGTGGAGTTTCGTTATTGCTGTTGTTTTTTTATTTCAGCAGCTTTACACAGAACCAGATGTTAGGAGAGGTGCAGGAATAGCCTCCCTAGGCCATGATACTTAAAACGGGAAATAGAATCAAAGTTAAACATTCTAATAAAGCTTGACACCCCTTTTTAGGCTGCACTGGCCTCTTTGCAAGCTGTTACCACAGAACAGCTGGAGTCCTTTTCCCGCATTTAAGTTGGCTCTTAGGGGTAACTCATTAAAGGGAAACTTCCTTAGGCTTATCTCAGCTAAATAAATTGACCTTCTAGATTAAATTTGTTCTCTAGATTTGCACAACTAAATAATTACCTATGGTAAATTACCTTCATTGTTTTATACCTATGAAAAGGTAGGATCTCATAGACTTTCACAGTACCCCCTGGTGGGGGTCAGGAAGCTTACCTGGATTTCTTGAGCCGCTTTGGGGTTATATCCAAACGTGCTTCTGATGTTTTTATTATGAAAAGTCTTAAGTGATGCAATAGGAAGGTAGGGTGACTTGCATCAGCAATATTTGCCCATTTTTAAGTAGAATTTAAATAAAAACTACTCTGTGGCTCAGTGCCTATAGCTCAACCGGCTAAGGCGCCAGCCACGTACACCTAAGGTGTGGCAGGTTCGAATCCCCAGCCCGGACCCGCCAAACAATGATGGCTGCAACCAAAAAATAGCTGGGCATTGTGGCGGGCGCCTGTGGTCCCAGCTACTTGGGAGACAGAGGCAGGAGACTTGCTTGAGCCTAGGCATTGAAGGTTGCTGTGAGCTGTGATGCCACAGCACTCTACCCAGGGGGACAGCTTGAAGCTCTGTCTCAAGAAAAAAAAAGAAATAATCTGTGAGCAACCTAAATGCTCATCCATAGGGAACTAGTTATATAGAATATGGGATATACACCACAGTGGAATACTGAACGGTCCTGAAGAGGAATGATCTGTGCCATTAAGGAATGATCCCTAGGCTGTATTTTTTAAGTAGATAAAATAAGCAAGGTGCAGAACAATGTGTTTACTGTGATTTGAGCTGAAGAGAGAGAAAAAGATCCACGTGTCTGTGTGTTTTACGTATGTAGAGATATCATTAAAGAGATATACAGGAGGCTGACAGCTTTGTTCTCTCTGGGCTGCACTGGGTAGGTAGGGAACCAGGGGAAGAGGAAGGCTTTTGCCCCTATACCCTTTGCACCACTTGAATTTGTACCACCTCTATGCCCAGCTAATTTTTAAATTCTTTGTAGAGATGGAGTCTCACTGGTCTTGAACTCTTGGCTTCAAATGATCCTTCCTTCTTGGCCCCCCAAAGTGCAAAGTGCTAGAATTAAAGGTGTGAGCCATCCCGCCTGGCCTTTCAAAACTGTATGTGCGAAATTAACATTTAAACAATGGATTCTTACAGTAATCTTACCATTAAGAAACAAAACTGGTGGCTGGGTGTGGTGGTGCACATCTGTAGTCTCAGCTACTCTGTAGGCCAAGACAAGAGGATCGCTTTAACCCAGGAGTTTGAGGTGGTTGTGAGCTGTGATGCCATGGCACTCTACCTAGGGGGACAGAGTGAGTGCCTCAAGTAAACAAACCAAAATCAGCCAGTGGGCTGGCTAACATCTATAATCTTAGCAGTTTAGGAGGCTGAGGTAAGAGCAAGAGCAAGACCCCGTCTCTGCTAAAAATAAAAAATCAGAAGGGCAGCATGCCTATGGTCTCAGTTACACAGGAGACTGAGGTAGGAGGATCGCTTGAGCCCAGGAGCTTGAAGTGGCAGGGAGCTATGACGAGCTGTTGTACTCTAGCCTGAGTGACAGAACAAGACTCCGTCTCAAAAACAAAAACAAAAAAGGATCCCCACCCCACCACTTAATTATCTAGAGTAGCACTATCCAAGTTTTTTGCTATCAATGTGCATCACCCAACACAGCAGCTACTAATTGGATGTGGCTTTGAGTACTTGAGTGACTTGTGCAACTGAGGAGCCAAATTTTCGATTTCATTTAACTTTACTTAATTATAAAATGCCACTGTAGCTGGGGCTACCACATTTGAGTATATATAGATCTAAATAGAGCTTAGAGGATCTTTTCTGCTTAGTTCTAACTCAAGGTTTACATTTGTTTTAGAAGAAATAATGATTGATTTAGGCTCTCCTGGTAAAATTTATTATCGTAAATCCCAGAAAATGCATACCTTTTCTTTTTGTCCTTGAATTTAATGCCATCACAATTTTTTTTTTTTTTTTTGAGACAGAGCCTCAAATTATCCCCCCGGGTAGAGTTTCGTGGCATCACAGCTCACAGCAACCTCTAACTCCTGGGCTCAAGAGAGTCTCCTGCCTCTCCCTCCAAAGTAGCTGGGACTATAGGCACCTGCCACAACACATGGCTATTTTTTGGTTGCAGCCGTCATTGTTGTTTGGCGGGTCTGGGCTGGGGATTTGAACCCGCCACCTTAGGTGTACGTGGCTGGCGCCTTAGCCACTTGAGCCACAGGTGCTGAGCCACCATCACATATTTTTTGAAATGAGGGACCATTAGTAAGATTTGAAAATCCTCTTTATTGGTGGTGCCTGTGGCTCAGCGATTAGGGCGCTGGCCCCATATACCAAGGGGGGCGGGTTCGAACCAGGCCCCGGCCAAACTGCAACAAAAAATAGCTGGGCGTTGTGGCAGGTGCCTCTACTCTCAGCTACTTAGGAAGGCTGAGGCAAGAGAATCGCCTAAGCCCAGGAGCTGGAGGTTGCTGTGAGCTGTGACACCACGGCAGTCTAAGGGCGACAAAGTGAGACTCTGTCTCTAAAGAAAAGAAAATCCTCTTTATTACTCAGGAAAATCCTTCTCACCAGCGAACGCTCTGTCTTTTTGTGGTCTTGGAAGCAGCCTATCCTTGATAGGTCCACTTTCCCCTCCTAGACACAGACACTATTTGCGTGTCCCCGCCCCCCTTCCCCCCCAAGTTTGCCGTGCCAGGTACTTTGTTCTTCAGCCCAGCAGCTGTTGTGAGATGAGGGGACAGTTTGCATTCTTAGCCAACAGCTGCCAGAAGCATTTCTAATCTGGTTTTGGCAGGAAATAGCACGCAAGTGGAAGCCAAGTTAAAAGAAGCTCGAAAAATAAACAGAATGACTTTGGATGCCACTTAATATTGTGGTCCATTTTCTGCAGAAAATTGCCCTTGCAATTTGTTAGCACAGCTGAACTGTGAGCCCTTCCAGGGCAGGGCTGTGTCTTTGAAATCCAGGATCTGTCTAGTCCAGGGCCTACATCTGCTGGTAGGAAGTTATTATAATTGTTATTATTTTTGAAACAATTGACTACACCGCAAATTTGTTTAATTGATTTAGTTACTAGCTTAAAACTGTTGCTCACCCAGTATAAGCTAGTCGTGGATAATTAGTGGTTATGGGTCCCTCCTCACTCCTCCTCTCTGCTACGGATCTCCCACCCTTTGCTCCACAGTAAGACATTTTGAGCATTCTCTCTCTTTTTTTTCTGAGACGGAGTCTCACTGTATCACCCTTGGTAAAGTACCATAGCATCATAGCTCACAGCAACCTCCAACGCTTGGGCTCAAGCGATTCTCTTGCCTCAGCCTCCCAAGTTGTTGGGACTATAGGCGCTTGCCACAACACCTGGCTATTTTTAGAGATGAGATCTTGCTCTGGCTCAGGCTGTTCTCAAACCTGTGAACTTAAGCAATCCACCCGCCTCGGCCTCCCAGGGTGCTAGGATTACAGGTGTGAGCCACCACGCCCGCCTCCGACATTCTTTAAACATTATTTATTCATTCATTCTGCAAGCAAGTGCATTTTTATTGTAGGCAAGGAATAAGCCCGTCCTAATTTAGTCTGTCTTCTCTACAAAGTGAGAGGTTTGCAGAAGGTGATCAGATAGGCAGAAACAGGGTCCCTTTTTTTAACCAAAGGCAGAAATGCTTCAGATTGGAATGTCAAATAAATGAATTTTTGTCTCAAAAGAGGAAATTTTACAAAATTCTTACTTTCCCGTTTCTAATTCTTTTATCAAATACTGCTTTCTCTAGAAGGCTGGAGAAGCCCCAGCCTCATAGAGTCCTCAGCAAGCATAAGGTGTCGAGTTTTGCCGTGAGCAGGGGTCTGACCACTGCTGGGCCTGTGCTGAGCGTCATATGGTTCTCATTGCAGACCTTCACCGCCTGGTGCAACTCCCACCTGAGGAAAGCCGGCACTCAGATCGAGAACATCGAAGAAGACTTTAGGAATGGCCTGAAGCTCATGCTGCTTTTGGAAGTCATCTCAGGTTGGTGTCACTACGCCCAGGCCTGTATTTTTATGTATAATCAGTCGGCAGGCATCCATGTGAAGGTGACTGCATCAGAGGTTCCCTCTGAACGTGGTATTATGGGCAAAGAAAACCTTCCCAGAGAGCAGTCTACCTGGAGTTACTTTTCAGTTTGAAAAAGGAGTGAATTCTGTTTCAAATTGACTTATTAAAATAATGTTTATAGCCACCTACCTCAAAGTAAGAGAAGAAGTAAATGACATTTACATGACCACCTACCCTGATGCCCTTTGTACTCTTGGTCCAACCAGTGTGTATTCTAGTCTAGAAATCATCTTGTGTCCAGTGTACGTGCAAGCGTAACTCTGAACTTAGCAGTTAAGATCCTATTGAGGTTACAATTCACCCTGAATTTCAGTTGGCTGATTCAGACTTTGGACCAGAGAATGGATTGTCTTTGGAGATGTGTGCCTGGGAGGGTGAGGGGCAGATCTGCCCTGGTCCAAGCATCTTCATGGTCAGGTGCACTGGCAGCCACTCTGATTTGAACGAGGCATCCCACTCCCTCTCATAGCAGTGCTTCATGGACACTAACCAGCTTCTGTGTTTACTCTTTTTTAAGTTGGATCATGGGTCAAACTGGACTCTGCAGATCTAAAAAGCCTGTGGCCTTAATAGTGTGGTTCCCGGATGACCCGTTTGATCCTGATAGGTGTTTTTAGGTTAATGTTCCCTTTTTACTGTGGTTTAGGGAAAGCAAGCACACATCAGAAATAGTCAGGTAACCATTTCCGTTTAGCAGGAAAGCACAGACTCTGAATTTTGGCATCTTGACTCTGCATCAGAGGGGTCACTCTCTCTCTCTCTGCACTATTCTGTTTTCATCCATCAGGGGAGAGGTTGCCCAAACCTGACCGAGGAAAAATGCGGTTCCACAAAATCGCTAATGTCAACAAAGCTTTGGATTACATAGCCAGCAAAGGGGTGAAGCTGGTGTCCATTGGGGCAGAAGGTAAGAGGTGTGGTGGGGAGACCCTGCCTGCCACACTGACCTCAGAGCAGAGGTGCGGCCTGAGGCTTGAATCCTCCCCTCCTCCTTCCCTTCCACCTGTTACTATGTCCTCCTTGTGTCTGGCTCTGTGTTAGGGGCTGGGTGGGTAGAAACTAGAACAGACAGTACCATGAATGGGGGACCAGGCTCATCCAGAGGATTATTTGCAAAGAATAGATTCACATATAACTCTGTCTTCTTCAGGCCATTTATAGGAAGGAGAAAGAACTTATCCATCTCAGTGACCCTTAATAAGAAATAACAGGAAGGAAGTGACCTCTTTGTCCTCTGTGGGAGATTGTAAATGTGGGGAGGTCTGCAGGAGCTGAGACAACCTGTGTGCCACTGCTTAGTGTACAGCCACCGAGTCCTGCAGCCTGCCGGCTGGGCAGTGCAGTAAGAAGGATCAGGATAAAGACGAGACTGTGTTCTCTTCATTTGATTATTTAAAACCTTAGCTCATGCAGTCTTAAAACTTTGGAAACTCCTGCGTGGTTTTCAGTGATAATGCATATGCAAGATCTGTGCTTATTACTAACTCAGAATTCATTTAAACTGGAGACATTTGGTTATGAATACCATATTTATAACCAGACACACTGTGGTGCTTATAAAAACATAAACTAGTCTTTCCATATGTATATTTTCCAGTATCGCTGAAGTAAAAATTTATACATGGGGGGAAAAAGTTATGCACTGAGTGTGTTTTCTTTACACTGATTTGTCGTTTTCTGAACCTACAGAAATTGTTGACGGCAATGTGAAAATGACCCTGGGTATGATCTGGACCATCATCCTTCGCTTTGCTATTCAGGACATTTCAGTTGAAGGTAAAAGTTTCATTGCGTAATTTGTAAACTGGACTCGTAAATTAAAATCTGAATAGGGTGTTGAATGAAGGGCATGTAGGTTGGGTTTTCATGAATTTGATATTTGTGCAGGAAAAGACCCTGGCGACACTGTTTCCTTCATGGGGGTAGAATCATTTTGGAAAAGATTCTGAACAGAAGTTGCTTTTTAAAATAAGCATTTATTGAGTTTCTTTGATTGTTGGTTATACTAGTAAATTTACAGCTATGCCGAGTTCTTTAGGCTCACAACCGAAACACTTATTTTTTTTCCAGGTATGAAAAGAACAATAGATTACAACCCAAGTCGGTTCTTTGGTCTGGCTCCATTCTTTTTCTTTCTCCTTTTCCTCCAACAAAATCTCTAGGGCCACTGTGTCTCTTGGCCTAACAACTGTTCCATCATTGTAACAAAATCTTAACCCTTGGCACTGCCACCGAAGATAAAAATCTTTCAGTCTTTCATGCCCACTGCACTCCCAAATATTTTGATAAATTCAGCACTGTTGAAAGCATCAAATTGGCATTCTTAAAATTAGAACTCTGCCTTTCAGATCACAAAATGTATAACGGCAGAATATGTTTAAGACAGTCTGCATTGTCACCTAGTTGGCTTCTCCTAACTTTGTAAACTCACAAGTAACCAGGTCAGAGCGCCCTCTAACTCTGGAAAGTTTAAGTGATTTTGGTTATTCATGAAGAATAAATTTTGCCTACCATTATGCCAGGTGACATGACATCTGCAATACTTCCCCTTAAGGATCTTCTAATTCACTTAGGTTATTCTAGCACTGAAGACACATTTATGTCATCTAAAAATCAAAGTCAGATAGAACGGCATTAAAATCTCAGTGATTTAGGCTCAGGAATGACAGCCAGTTTGAAATAATAAATAGTCTGAATCTGAGAACTTTTACATAATGTAGTTTTATTGAAGTAGATTCCTTTATGCTATTGAAATGAACAAGATACTTCCTAAAAGTTACTGCTTTTATTAAAAAATGCTAATTTTTAATAATCTTCTCAGTTTTTATATACTTCTAAATTGCAATATTTAAATAGTTAAACTCACTTTAAAGAACAAATACTATTTTAAAAAATCTTGTTCACACGATTGCATTTTGCTGGGCTAGCAAATCTTTTTTCCACTAATATTACAGAGGTGAACTTGACCTCAGGTTTTTTACGATTGTTTACAGATTGACAGTGACGTGAACTTAGAACTTAATTCTGTTCCGAGTGTAGCTGTGGATGGTATTATTGATCAGAGTCCCCTCCAAATAACCAACAGGCCAAAAGTAAGATAGTCCAATCATAGGATTTTGTAAAATGCCACAAAAGGACATATTAATCTGCTTTTTACAAAATTAAGAAATTAAACATAAAAAGGGGTAATTTAGGCTCCATTTTTCAGGCCAGCTTTTTTTTTTTTGAGACGGAGCCTCAAGCTGTCCCCCTGGGTAGAGTGCCGTGGCATCACAGCTCACAGCAACCTCCAACTCCTGGGCTTGAGGGAGTCTTCTGCCTCAGCCTCCCAAGTAGCTGGGACCGCAGGCACCCATCACAACACCTGGCTATTTTTTGGTTGCAGCTGTCATTTTTGTTTGGTGGGCCCGGGCTGGATTTGAACCCGCCACCTTAGGTGTATGTGGCTGGCACCTTAGCCACTTGAGCCACAGGTGCCGAGCCCAGGCCAGCTCTCTTTAGCATCCCACACAGTAGGTAGTGTTAGTTTGCTACCTTACATTTTTATTTGTTTTCTTTTAGTGGAGTAATTTTTATTATAGTGATTTATTTTTTAACAACCTTAATTTGTGTAAGTCTACAAGAAAAATCAACTTTGATGATGTATACTATGTATCAAAAGACATTGTTTAAAACCAGATTCTTCGAGGAGCCAATTTCCTTCAGAAAATGATGGGGCTCTTCCAAGAAAGAAAGTAGAAAATTCCTGTCTGTGTTGTTGGAGGCAGTCCGGGTAGAAGTAGATGGCGCTCCTTGGGGTGTCTGCTGCTTTTCATGATGGAATGATGAGGGACGCTGCTGGTCTGTCACGTGCTTTTTACACCCATGGTCAAGGTTTTGGGTGTGGACTTGTTTGTGACAAATGGCCGTGTTTCAGATTTCCCCTCCACCTGTCAGGGATGGGTTATTCCAGTTATGTACATGATTGACACAGGCGTGTTAAGCTTTTGTTGAAAGCCTGAAAATGGACTTGGAAGTGGGATAGGGGAAGGCTGTCTTTGGAAGTAGCAATTAAATAAGGAGAAAATCTTATTTGATATTCATGGCCTAAGAGTGTTCATACATTTAGGTGAAACTCAATGACGTGTAAATCTAAAATTCAGAAGCAGTTTTAGGATTTTGTAGATCCCTACGATACCTCTGTTTATTTTTCTAACCTGTTGGGTTTCACGTAAGCTTTATCAAATACAGCCAATAATTTCCTCCTGGTGTTGGCTGAGCTTGGTGGCTTATACCTATATAATTCTACCACTCTGGGAGGCCAAGGTGGGAGGATTGCTTGAGCTTAGGAGTTTAAGAGCAGCCTGAGCAAAGGTGAGACCCTTGTCTCTACTAAAAATAGAAAAATGAGCTGAGCATTGTGGCGGGTGCTTGTAATCCCAGCTTCTGGGAAGGCTGAGGCAGAAAGATCACTTGACCCCAACAGTTTGTGGTTGCTCTGAGCTAGGCTGACACTTGGGGCAATAGAGTGAGACTGTGTCTCAAAATAATAATAATAACAATGTAATTGTAATGTAAATATAATAAAAATTACATTGTTATTATTTATTATTTTAAATACAATATTAGTTATATTATTTTAACAAAATAATAATTTATATTATTATTAATAAATATAACAATATAATTGTTATTTTCTCCTGGTTTTGTTCTTAGTAATCACAACAGTCAGGACTGAACAGGCAGTTATATGTATATAGCAGAACAACTAGATACGGAGTTTCATATTTCGACATCTCTGCCAATTAATATTTTAATAAAGTCTTAGAAATTTCAGTTTTTTTCATTAACAGGAATTTTCTAGATAAGAGACGTGAATAGGAGTTACTGAAGTTATTCATACGGTACATGAAACTTGGGGGGGGTGTATTTCATCTGGGTTATGAGTCAAAGAAAAGTCTGAACTAAAGTAGAAAATTAGAGATTATTTATTTTTATTTGAAAAAATCAACTTTAAGATGGAAGGCCAGGTCCCAGTGTTAGAGTCCGTATGCTTTTAGGGACTTTCAAAACTGTTAACATTTATCTATAAAGCACATTCCTGGGTTATATATGTGGCTTTGAGGAGCTATTTAGATGCATTTAAGTTTGGATCTTCCAAGAAGCAGGTACCAAGATGTACTAGAAGTTGTCTTAATCTCCTTGGGCCTCCATAAAGAATATATTATAACCTGGGTAGCTGAAACAGCAGGCACTTGTTTTCTCAAAGTTTTAGAGGCTGGAGTCCAGGATCTGGGTGCCAGCGTGGTGTGGTTCTCTGAGGGCCCTCTTCTGCTTTGCAGGCGGCTGGCGTTCTGCTCTGTCCTCACGTGGTAGGGAGAGCATGGCAGGAGGCAAGATCGCTGGCCTCTCTGCTTATAAGGGTGCTAATCCCATCACGAGGGCCTCACCCTCATGACCTCATCTAGCCCTAATCACCTCCCATCTCCAAACACTTATCACATTAGGGTTTAGGACTTCAGCACATGGGTTTGGTGGGGGAGGGGAGAGACACAAACATTCAGTTCATAACAGAAATTTCTTAGGGGAAATGCCTGTGCAGGGTCAGGGCGGGAGCGAGGGATATCTGAGCAGCCTTCCAGGCGGCACTGCCGGCGGACCCCCCACCACAGGAAGGGAAGGGAGGGAAGGGAGGAGGCTTGAGGAAGAAAGGCCTCAGACTGCAGTGCAGTTCTGAGATGAGTTCAGCCAGGCCCACGAGGAGTCCTGAAGTATCAGCTGCTCTGAGAAGAGTCCTGTGTCAGGCAGGGGTGACCCAGCCTGGGGCCGGAGCAGCCCTGGAAAGTGTGGCCTCGGTGGGAATGCAGCCACCGGTGGTGGTGATTGTATTTCACTTGGTCAAAACTGAAATTTATGACTAAAACTTCTTAAGTATTATGAGATCACTGGGAAAGGGACTATAATTGAGATCTGTCAATTCCGTTTACTGAAGAGTATGAATTATAAACAAGATGAATGTAGGTCAGTTGGCATCAACTACACACAGTTTTGTGGTGTGTGTCACACTATAGACTGTTTTCATTTCTGTAGGTTCGTGTATTTTCAGGATCGTATGCAGTAAATAGTAAGCTAATACAAAGGATTAGATTGTCCCGCGAGACTCACTCTAGTCAGAGACTGTGCCTGTATCTTACTTTCCTTGCATTTCTGGGACACCCTCAGTCCTAGGCCAGGAGAGATCTGAAGCGCCCTACCAGCTTCCGCAGGCCTCCTTTTCAAATTGGACTCATAGTCTCTGGTCCAGGATAATAGACATCCCCAGTGCCACCTCACACAATGGGGTACAGTCACATTTTGAAAAATCATTTTCAGGCTGGGCCTAGTAGCTCACACCTAGTAGCTCACACCTGTTCTAGCACTGGGAAGCCAAGGTGGGTGAATCCCTTGAGCGCAAGAGTTCAAGACCAGCCTGAACAAGAGCGAGACCTCATCTCTAAAAATAGCTGGGCGTTGTGGTAGGCAGCTGTAGTCCCAGCTACTTGGGGGAGGCTGAGGCTGAGGCTGTATATTCTCTTCAGCCCAAGAGTTTGAGGTTACTGTGAGCTGTGACACTACTGAGGACAATAGAGTGAGATTCTGTCTCAAAAAAAAGAAAAATCATTTTAGACTTGGTGCCTGTGGCTCAAGCGGCTAAGGTGCCAGCCACATATACCTGAGCTGGCGGGTCTGAATCCAGCCTGGGCCTGCCTAACAGCAATGACAGCTACAACCAAAAAGTAGCCAGGTGTTGTGGTGGGCACCTGTAGTCCCCAGCTACTTGGGAGACTGAGGCAGGAGATTCGCTTGAGCCCAGGAGTTGGAGGTTGCTGTGAGCTGTGATGCCCCGGCACTCTACCCAGGGGGACAGCTTGAGGCTCCGTCTCAAAAAAAAAAAAAAGATTTTTACTAAAAAGATGTTACCAATTACCCTGAAGTCTGGTTTTAGTATTTTGTTGTTGTTCTTGGAACTGGCAGTGCCTCCTGAATTGTCCTCCTGATGCGCCTTAGGTGTCATCAGAAGGTAGTCTCTGGGATCAGGGTTCCAGCTCCCATGTGTTTGCAGAGTCAGTGAGCAGAGATGGTGATTTGATGACCCGGCCCCTTGGGAAGTCTGTTTGAAAAGCAAGTTGCAGTTGGAGGAACTAAGCCAGTGAGTATTTCCTTGTGGACGTTTCTTCTTGGCTGTGTCATTACAGAAACATCTGCCAAAGAGGGCCTGCTGCTGTGGTGTCAGAGGAAGACTGCTCCTTATAGGAACGTGAACATTCAGAACTTTCATACCAGGTAAGCACCTGGGCCCTCGTGGTCCTCACAGTCTCACTGGGACCTGGGCGGCAGGGGGGATCGGGTCGTTACACTAGTGTTCCCTCCTGTGAGGCACTTTATGTATGCAGGGAAACTAGGGATGGAGAATTTTTGATGCTTGGAGTCTCTCAAGGGAAAGAAAACGTGGGATGTAAGTTTCGGGGTGCTGGTGGGGCAGGCCTGTATTTATAAGTGAAGGTTTGCAGTGCCAGCAGGGTTCTTCCTAATTTGGGGTTGTGAGAGTGCCCCTCACTTTGGCCTTCACTGGGGGTTGCGAGAAGGCTCAGGAATGCCTGTGGCCTCAGAAATGAGGGGACCTCAGCAGCATCTGCGTACCCTCAGGCTCTCCTCCTGACCCCTCTCCCCCAGAGCAAGTGGGAAGGTCCCTCAGCTACCACCTTCGCTCTGCCAAAATTCAAGATAACGCTGGAAAATTACCCCTGGAAAATCATAGAAATGGGACGGATGAAATCCAGACGTTGTAGGCGAGCGCGGGTCACGCGCTTCCGTCTTCTCTCTCGTGTGGATTTTGTCATTATTATGTGTCGCTAGAGGAATTGGCTTGTTGCACTTTCACTTTTGGGATGGTAGCTTACCTATGAATGGAAATGGGCCCACCGCTGGCCATGGGTAATTAGAGGAAGGAAGTGTAAGAATGAGCCATAGTGAAAAATTGCGAAGTTCTGGTTAGAGAAATACTTAGTATGGCCAGCGAGTGTTGGCACCGAGCCAGGCCTTGGGCATACAAAGGGCAGAGCCTTCCCTGTCCCTACAGCATGCTACTCGGCAGGTCAGAGGAGCTGCCGAGGGCCGGGACCTTCTGCCAGTGTCAACGTCAGAACACTAGAGTGGCTTCCACTCCCCTTCCTGCTTTTCTATTTGGCCCCGAGCACTTCAGCAGTATAGTGTGACTCTCCCCTGGGTCTCCTCCTGCCACTGAGCCTTTGAGGCACAGAACTTTCACTGCTTGCTGTCACTGAGCCTGCTGTCACCGCAAGCTCAGGGCCCTGTGCCGTCTCAGGGGGCTTGGTGCTGCCGTCTGGGGGGACCAGGCTAGGCATCAGTACCCGCCCTTGCCCTCCCTCACCTGTGCCTTTGCCTTAAAAAAATAATAATAATAATCGTAAAGAACCTTATGAAGAAAAACAAGCGAGTAGCTGGGAGCTAGTTGAGACTTCTGAAATGTCCTAAGATCTCTTGGAGGAGGAACGTCCTGGCTGTTGTCAGGGTAGGCCTCCTTCTGCTAGTTGCTTGTGCAGACCTGGGGTGGGGAAATAGCACCAGAACTGAGACTTGCAGGACAGTGAAGAGAAAACTGGGGACAGGCAGAGCAGAGCGAGCAGTGACAGGCGTCACCTCTCCTGTCCCCGGGGTCTGTGCCAGCACAGATTTGCCAGGGGCCAGAAACAGGACAGGGCTCCCGAGGGGCTGGGCCTGACTCTGGGAACGGGAAACACGGAGGTAAGGGGTGGGTTATTCGCAGCAGACCCTGAGAATACGGTGGGTGTGCGGGGGGTGGGCACACAGGCGCTGTGGGTGTGGTAAGGAGGAAGGCGCAAGGGGCCTTCTGTGTGTCAAGTCAGACAGAAGGAGGCCGAGGCCCGACCGAGTGCAGAATCTGGCTGCAGCTTTCTCTCCACTAACGTGTGTTCTTGTTCTTCTCGACGCTGTGAAGCTGGAAAGATGGCCTTGGACTCTGTGCGCTCATCCACAGACACCGGCCTGACCTCATTGACTACTCAAAGCTTAACAAGGTCGTTGTGGGTGGCGTGGCATGCAGTGTGCCCACCGTGTGTCTCGGTTTGTCATCCTGACAGTGAGCACGTCAGCACTAAACCAGCACAAAGCCGGAAAAAAGCACGTTCTCCTGGCTAGCCTTGCACAGGGGGAAAAGATGAAGGGCGGCCAGGAAAACACTTAGATGCTTTATAATCAGGGAGGCCAGGACCCCAGACTACGTCATTCCTTTTTGCCCCTGTAAAGATATGTTTGCTGACAAGGTGTGGTGGCTCACACCTAGCACTCTGGGAGGCAGAGGCGGGTGGATTGCTTGAGCTCATGAGTTCGAGACCAGCCTGAGCAAAAGCAAGATTCCATCTCCATTAGAAATAGGAACACTGAGACAAGAGCATTGCTTGAGCCCAGGAGTTGGAGGTTGCTGTGAGCTGTGATGCCATGGCACTCTACTCAGGGTGACAGCTGGAAACTTCATCTCCAAAAAAAAAAAAAAAGGTTTGTGGATTTGGCTTGATTTACTGTGAAGGATTTCTGTATGTTTCTTAAGAGAGTTTATATTTTTATATTATAAATAGGAAAAGTGAAGCCTAGATTTTGGGGAGAGAAAAAGGTTCAAACACTCTAGGATTTTTTTAGTTTTTTTTAGTTTTTTTTTGCTTTTTTGAGACAGAGCCTCAAACTGTCCCCCTGGGTAGAGTGCCGTGGCATTACAGCTCACAGCAACCTCCAACTCCTGGGCTCTAGCGAGTCTCCTGCCTCCGCCTCCCAAGTAGCTGGGACCACAGGCGCCCGCCACAACGCCCGGCTATTTTTTGGTCATAGCCGTCATTGTTGTTTGGCAGGCCCAGGCTGGGGATTCGAACCCGCCACCTTAGGTGTATGTGGCTGGCGCCTTAGCCAGTTGAGCTATAGGCGCCAAGGCTATTTTTTTAGTTTTTTAGGAGAATTTAGTTGTATGTATATTTACTCAGAATCAACTTGTTTCTTATACAAAGGATACTTTATAACTATTTGTGGATCCAATATACTAGTTGCAGCCTTCAAAAAGACGTTTTTAGCTTTGGGTTGGATTTTTTGTTGTTGTTGTTGTTTGTTTTTCCCCCCAAAAAATCAATTTAGAAAACTTTTAATTCTCTTTTAAGCAGAAGATTTAATATGCTTAAGTCTCAGACTAGTATTCAAATTCTTCCTTTGAAATGAGTTTTAAAACATCATCTGTGATGGACCAAGAAATCAGTGCCCCTGCTGAATCCCGGGGTGGGTGATCTGTGCTCCCTTAGGAATAGGACACCTGGAGGTTCAGGGCATGTCCCTGCCAGGCGCCCTGGGTGCTGCTGTGCTTGCTTGCTGTTGACAGGCTGCTGTGTGTCGCCATGGGGTCCGGCCCGCTGCATGCTGCCTCCACCTGTGTGGCGTGGGGGGTTGTGAGACAAATACTCTGGCTCCTGCTACCTGGTTAATCATCACTTGTCCGCCTTCTCAGCCCAGCCTGTCTCTGTGGACTACAGAGTAGCACATGAAGAATTTTCTTGTTTCTTTTTTATTTTTTTTACAACAGTCTCACTCTGTCAGCCTAGGTAGAGTTCTGTGGCGTCATAGCTCACAGCAACCTCAAATTCTTGTGCTTAAGCAATTCTCTTGCCTCAGCCTCCCAAGTAGCTGGGACTACAGGCACCCACCACAATGTCTGGCTATTATTTTTTGTTGTTGTTGTTGTTGTAGTTGTAGAATTGTAGAATTACAATCCTGTAATCCTAGCACTCTGGGAGGCTGAGGCAGGTGGATTGCCCCCTCGAGACCTGTCTCTAAAAATAGCCAGGTGTTGTGGCGGGCGCCTGTAGTCCCAGCTACTTGGGAGGCTGAGGCAAGAGCATTGCTTGAGCCCAGGAGTTGGAGGTTGCTGTGAGGTATGACGTCAATGTGAGACTGTATCTCAAAAAGAAAAACAAACAAACAAAAAAGGTGTGGTGCCCGTAGCACATGGGGGTGGGGGGATGGTTACAGTGCCAGCCACATGCACTGAGGCTGGCGGGTTTAAATCCAGCTCAGACTAACTAAAACAACAATGACAACTGGAACAAAAAATAGCTGGACATTGTGGCAGGTGCCTGTAGTCCCCGCTACTTGGGAGGCTGAGGCACGAGAATCCCTTAAGCCCAAGAGTGTTTGAGATTGCTGTGAGCTGTGAAGCCACAACACTTTACCCAGGGCAACATAGTGAGAGTCTATCTCAACCACAACAACAACAAAAACAGAACAAAAAATCATGCATATGTATGTACACACAAGCATATTTGTTTAAAATCACGCAGACACATACTCATTCAATCTTCACGATGCACAGTAACCCTACACGGGTACTTCTATTATCTGCCTGTTTTGCAGATGAAGAAGGTGGGAAGTTAGTAATCCTGCCCAAGGCCACTTGGCCACTTGCTAAACTAGGAAATACTTCATTGCCCTATTTTATCTCTTTAAGTTTTCAAGTCTTAATGAGATGGCTCGGCGCCTGTGGCTCAAGTGGCTAAGGCACCGGCCATATACACCTAAGGTGGAGGGTTTGAATCCAGCCCGGGCCCGCCAAACAACAATGACGGCTGCAACCAAAAAATAGCCAGGCGTTGTGGGGGGCACCTGTGGTCCCAGCTACTTGGGAGGCTGAGGCAGGAGACTCGCTTGAGCCCAGGAGTTGGAGGTTGCTGTGAGCTGTGATGCCACAGCACTCTACCCAGGGGGACAGCTTGAGGCTCTGTCTCAAAAAAAAAAAAA
>CAUYTI010071499.1:0-23762 GCA_963575145.1 Galago senegalensis
TCAAAAAAAAAAAAAAAAAAAAAAGAAGCAAATTGTTTATCTATTTTTCAAGGAAGTAAAGACTGTGAATCCTTGGGTTTTGGTCAGGAATTTCTCTTTAAAAGTGTGTGAAGCTCCTTAGATTTCTTCTCTCCCTTTTTCTACAATAGATAATATACAGAACCTTCTTGAGTAACCAAATATACTTAATCAAAATATACCAGATTCCAAATACCTCCTTTGAACTGAGATCTCATTTATATTTTTCTGTGAAAAGGGTACCAGATGTAGACAGAAATAGTACCTTATGCAGTCTATTAGTTGCTAGGGCTGCCATTGCAAAATACCATAGACTGGGTGGCGTAAAAAATAGTTTATTTTCTTACAGTCCCAGTGACCTGCAGGGTGGGTTTCTCATGTGGCCTCTCTCCTCAGTTCACAGAGGGCGGCTTTTGCTCGTGTGGCCTTTCCTCTGTGTACACACAGTGCCTCTTTCTTTTATAAGAACACCCGTCATATTGAATTAGGGCCTTTCCTGAAGGGCTCCATGTTAACTAATCACCTATTTAAAGGCCTTATCTTAAGGTGACCAGATTTTAACATTGGTAAAGCAGGACACCATTGAGGGGAGGTAGGGCCTGACAACAATGCAAACTTTGATAAGCAGTTCTCGATAATCACTTCTCAACAATTATTTGTTATTATTAAATTTTAACATTATAAAATTAACAAAAATAATATAAAATGCATATCCTGGCAAAATAGCCACATGGCAACCGAAAACCATATATTCCCTACCTGTTCTCCCATGTTCCCTAGCTTGTTGTGCATTCTTTCCAAAAATGGGGCTTTTTTAAAACTCTGCAGGATGCAGGACAAATTGTTAAAAATTGGGACTGCCCTGCCAAAAGTGGGAGGTCTGGTCACCTTATTGAGGGGGAGGGGCTACTTGTTTGTTCCAGACAGTTTGGCTCCTTCTGAGCTAACTGTCCCTGACTAGAAGCCAGGGAGGGAGCCAGTCTCCTTCCATACTTTGCCCAGGAGGGAAGTAGGGAGTTGACATTAGCCCTTTCATTCCCAAATGGAGTTACACTAACCTCTTCATTCCCAAATGGAGTTACATTAACCTTTTCAGCAGCCAAAAGCTGAATATATCCTTCCCATTCCCCTGCTGTTCCCTAGCTTTTCATGCATTCTTTCCAAAAATCAGGACTTTTTAAAAATGCCATGGGATGCAGGACAAATTGTTAAAAACTGGGACTGTCCTGCTAAAAGTGGAACATCTGGTCACCTTACCTTATCTCCTTGCTTTAGCCATAAAAATAAAGAAAAAGAAATAACTATGTGAGATTACAGATGTGTTAATTTGTTAATGTGTTCATTGCAATAATCATTTTAGTATCTATTATGTGTCCCATTTATACCTTAAATATATACAATAATATTCACTTTTTGAAAAAGAGCTTATCTTCAAATATAGTTACACTCTAAGGTCCTGGTGGTTGAGAATTCAATATACAAATTTTAAATATACAATTAATCCTATAACATTAGTAATAATTATAAATATATTGACATGATAAGATGAATCTTTGTTAGTCTAAGGGAGCCCATCTCATCATCACTCAATTCTTATGAAATTTCAATGTTAGAGGAGAAGTCAACCATATTAAATGTATTTATTTGGAAGTTGAGAAGAAACAACAGAATAAGAACACTAAAGCTAGATGCCAAACCCTGGGAAAAAGCTATAGAACATTTCCAAGAGTTAGATATTCCTGTTGTTATTCTCCGAGGTAAAAGGTGTGGGGTTGGGTTTGCCCTAGCTACACACTGAGGAAAGAGTAGGAGTCTACTCTAGGATTACTCTCAGGTGTAATCTAAGATCATGCACTGACTCTGACACTTCTTTGGACAAATTACTAAACTTCCTGAGTTTCAGCTTCCTTTTCCTTAGAGGAAATATGTATATATGGCCTTGCAGAGTGCCTGTACATTTACGAGGCATCATATATAAAGTGCCTCCCCAAATAATGGTAGGTACCCTTTTACTATTTTTCCTGAGCAGACTTCTGGATCTAAACAAGACAGTTATCTCATTTACATTTGCTCAAGATGACTGTCAATATATTGATCAAGACACATGTGACTATTAGGTAATACCCATCCTTCTATGTACAATTGCTCCTCGTATTGAAGGAAAATGTTGGTGATGAAGAGTTTGGTATTCAGAGAGGAGACAGATAGATAAGACACAATGAAAACAGACAAAGGACCGTTCAAATTATCTGCATAATTATCCAAGGCGCTCCACTTGAAGGAAAGGTGACACTCATACGTGTCTTTCATGCGAACTCTGGCATGCACTAATGAGGTTTGTTCTACTCCTATCAGAGAGCATTCTTTTTTAGCCCATTAACCACCACTGTGGATAAGTGCTGCCAGTCTCCATAGTGACAGAGATGGTCGGTATTTCAAAGGAACTGCTATCTTCAACTGAACATAACCAATTGAATACAAATTTATTGAATACAATCTCCAAACAAAATAGCCATATTCATCATTCTCATAACAGAAAGAGTACCATGTCTTTGTTCTGAAGCAAATCTTACTTAAAGGGATATGAACCCCAGTTAAAGTCATGTTGCTACTGAGAAAGAAAAGAAAGAAGGAAAGAGCTCTTTTGGATGGTACCTATAGCTTAGTGAGTAGGGCACCAGCCACATACACTGAGGCTGGCAGGTTCGAACATAGCCCAGACTAGCAAAAACAACAATGACAACTGCAACAACAAAAAAAAATAGCCAGGTGTTGTGTCAGGCATCTGTAGTCCCAGATACTTGGGAGGCTGATGCAAGAGAATCATTTGAGCCCAAGAGTTTGAGGTTGCTGTGAGCTATAATGCCACAGCACTCTACCCAGGGGGACAGCTTGAGATTTTGTCTAAAAAAGCAAAGAAAGAAAGAAAGAGCTGTTTCCTGATTGAGGTCCTTTTCTTTAATTGATCTCAGACCTAAAGTTTGGTTTCTTTGGTAGTTTTCATCAAAATGTTGAATCAACTCTTGCAGAATTATGAAACTTGGCAATATCATAAGAAGTTATGATTTATTTTAATATGCCTTTATAAAGAGAGCAACCTGCAACAGACTGGAATTACAGAATTTTCAATTATGATTCCATTGGGACAGTTGCACAATTCTCAATCCAAGAGTGAAAGCTAAAACTAAAATTCTCCATATAACTTTCCACGGTTTCAAATGAACCAGTTTTCATTAATGAAATATTTAAGAAAAGTTATTCTGGAGAGATATTTTCCCTCAGTCAGCAGTTTCTCTCATTTTTTTCTCCTAGAATCCCTTAACAAGACAAAATAAACTCTAACACTCAAGTGCATGCACTCATGGGTTTGCAAAGAGGTTTTTCTTTGAAGTTTAGTTATGTCATTGCAACTATGTCATATGTGACTATAGTCATATGAAGTTTTTAACAGGACATTAGAAAAATAATTATGCAAGTATTTTGGACACAGAATATTTTATGAAGTTTGAGATTCCCATACATATTTTGACTTACATAATTAGTTCACTGACTATAGGTTTTAAAAAGTGTACCCTTGATAGTTATGTAGCTGTGGTTTTATCCTGCTTCCTTGCTGCAGAGGTGGATAGCTATGTACAGACGCTATTCTTCCCACTTTCTCATTTAAAAATAAACTCTGAAAGCACTTGAATGCAAAAGCATTAGCTTAACATTTCATTAATAATTTCGGTGCAAAAAAAGGAAAAGAAATATGAAACCACCCACATAGAATGTGTTATATTCTTCAGTTCCTGTTATATTTGTATGATGGTGCTTAACTTAGAAAGGAAATATTTAGATTATCAAAGTAGTATTCACCCCCCAAAAAGTTAACTTTCGTTTTCCAGAATGTGCATATTTTCTAGGCATTAATGCTAGAAAAGATTTCTTATTGATATATACACACACATATATTTTTTACATATATATAAATATATATTAATAATGATATATATTAATATATACATATATATATTTTTTAAACTGAAAATACTCATGAGGAGTAGCCAGCAAAAGAATTCTGGCAACATGAAAAACAGAACAGATCTACTCCCCCAAGAGATTACAAAAGAGATGCAGCAGAAAATACCATCCATAGAAAAATTGCTGAAATGTCAGAAATAGAATTCAGAATATAGATGGCAAAAAATATGATTGGAAAAGAGAAGAAGATTGAAATAGAAATCCAAAAAATAGTGCAAAGGTGGTCTCAAGAAATTAGTAAATGTATGGAAAAATTTACCAAGGATATGGACATAATGAGGAAAGATATAATAGAGCTTAAGTAATTGAAAGAGATGTTTTAAGAGCTTTGAAATACAATAGAGACACTCAGTAACAGAGTAGAACATGGAGAAGAAAGCATTTCAGAAATGAAGACAAGACTTTTGAACGTTCCCAATCCATCAAAGAGGCAGAAAAAAGAACAAAAACAGAATATTACCTAGAAGAATTGAGAATTATTCCAATATTCTTTGGGATTATTCCAAAACATTAAACATCCAAATTATATAGATTCCAAAAGGAGAAGAGGGTGCTCCAGAAGACACTGACCTTCCTATAAGATATTATGGTGGAGAATTTCCCAAATGTTGTGAGAGACACAGAAATTCAGAGAGTAGTCAGAACCACAGTACAACTCAATCCAAACAAAGTATCTCCTAGACACATTGTAATTAACTTTGCCAAAGTCAATATGAAAGATAAAATCCTGCACACAGCCAGGCATAAGAAGAGTCTTATCTACAAAGAGAAAAATATCAGAATGACCACAAATCTTTTTTTTTTTTATCAAATGATAGCTGTGTACATTAATGCAATCATGGGGTACAGTGTGGTGTTTTCATATACAATTTGAAATATTTTCATCAAACTGATTAACATAGCCTTCACGACATTTCCTTAGTTATTAAGGCATTCATACTCTGCTTTTAGAAAGATTCACTTGTATCCTTGTAAGATAAACCATAGAGGTGACCCCAACAATTACCGTCCCTCCACTGCTCCCCCCTTTCCCCTCTCCCCCCCATATTCTAAGGCTATAATTAGGTTATATCTTTCCTATGAAAGCTATAAATAAGTTTCAAAATAGGGCTGTATACATTGGATACTTTTTCTTCCATTCTTGAGATACTTTACTAAGAAGAATGTTTTCCTGCTCCATCCATGTAAACATGAAGGAGGTAAATTCTCTATCTTTCTTTAGGGCTGCATAATATTCCATGGCAGAATGACTACAAATCTTTCAGCAGAAACTTTCAAGCCAGAAGAGGTTGATCATTAGCCTTTAACCTCCTTAAACAAAACAATATTCAGCCCAGGATCCTGTATCCTTCTAAACTGAGTTTCACTTGTGATAAAGAAACCAAATATTTTACTGACATGCAAATGACGAAATTTTCCAAAACTAGACCAGCTCTACAAGAATTTCTCATAACCATTCTTCCGAATAACCAACACGACAGTCAATCCTCAAAGTAAACACACCCAGAAATTAAAGAACAAAACCTAGTTTCCACAATGGCAGAAGGGATAAAAATAAGCCCTAAGCTTCTGAAAAATGAGATGACCAAAACTCTACCATACCTATCCATTCTCACAATAAATGTGAATGACTTGAATCCCCCTCTAATGAGACACAGGCTGGCTGACTGGATACAAAACCTCAAGCACAATATCTGATTTCTCAAAGAAACACACTTTAACCTTAAAGGATAAACCAAGACTCAAGGTGAAGAAATTTAAAACAATAATTCAGGCAAATGGAAATCAGAAAAAAATTAGGGTTACAATCTTATTTGCACAATTGGATCTAAACCAACAAAAATAAGGAAAGACAAGGATAAACATTGCATACTGGTCAAGGGAAACACACAACATGAAGAGATTTTAATAATTTACATTTACACACACAATCTGAATGTTCTTCAAAACATTAAACATACCCTAAAGGATCTGAACAATATGATATCATCCGGCACCATAATAGTTAGAGATTTCAACACCCCTATAATAGTAATGGACAGATCCTCCAAGCATAAACTAAACAAAAAGTTAATGGATTTAACATGAACTTAGAACAAATGTAATTAACACACATATATAGAACATTTCATCCTAACAAAACTTAATACACATTCTTCTCATCAGTCCACATATTATTCTCCAAGATTAATCATATCTTAGGATACAAATTTAGTCTCAAAAAATTCAAAAGAATAGAAATTATTTCTTGTATCTTCTCAGACCATCACAGAATAAAACTTGAACAACAGAAATCTTCATATCCAAATAAAATCATAGAAATGTAATAACATGCTGAATGATAGATGGGTCAAAGACAAGATTAAGAAGAAAATCATTAGATTTCTGGAACAAAATGATAATGAAGCCACAAACTACCAAAACCTGTAGGATACTGCAAAGGCAGTCCTAAGAGGGAAATTTATAGCATTAGATGCTTTCATCAAGAAAACAGATAGAAAGCCAGTCAATAATTTAATAGGCCATCTCAAGCAGCTGTAAAAGGAAGAACAATCCAATCCAAAACCCAGCAGAAGAAAAGAGATAAATAAAATCAGAGTATAATTAAATGAAATTGAAAACAAAAGAATTATTTGGAAGATCAGGGAAACAAAAAGTTGGTTCTTTGAAAAGATTGACAAAAATCAATAAACCATTGACCAAACTGAACAGAAACAGAAAAGTAAGATCTCTAATAACCTCAATCAGAAATGAAAAAGGGGAAAATAACAACAAAGTATCCAATGTACTCAGAACTTTTATGAAACTAGTTTATAGTTACTCACACTTTCTTATGAAAGATAGATCACAACTATGGATGAAAGAGAGAAATGGAAGGGAATGGGAAGGGAGGGGGGAGGTTTGATAGAGGAAGGGTAATGATGGGACCACACCTATGGAACCACACCCATAGAAACACAAGAGTTACTAGAAATACAACAATTACTATAAAAAAATCTCTATGCTCATAAATAAGAAAATGTAGAGGAAATAGACCTCTACCTGGAATCACACAACCCTCCTAAACTCAACCAGATAATAATTAGAAATTTTAAATAGACCTATATGAAGGACTGAAATTTCATCAACAATATAAAATCTTCCGAAAAAGAAGAGCCCTTGGATCAGACCATTTCACACCAGATTTCTATCAAACCTTCAAAGAGGAATTAGGACCTATTCCAAAACATAGAGAAGGAAGGAATCCTTCCCAATCCACTCTATGAAGCAAATATCACTCTGATATTTTCAACAATCTGGTGCAAATATATTTGCAGATATTTGCAATAATCTGGTGCCAATATCTTTGTTGGAAAGTGATTTTTGGTCTTTTGGACATACACTAGTAGAGGAATCGCAGGATCAAATGGCAGGTCTACTTTTAGATCCCTGAGTATTCTCCAAACTTCTTTCCAAAAGGAATGTGTTAACTTGCATTCCCACCAGCAGTGCAAAAGTGTTCTCTTTTCTCAACAACTGTAGTTTGGGGATTTTGTTATGTGGTCTACTCTTACTAGAAATAGATGATATCTCAAAGTGCTTTTGATTTGCATCTCTCTGATGATCAAATATGATGAGCATTTTTTCATGTGTTTGTAGACTATGCTCCTGTCTTCTTCAGAGAAGAAGCTTCTGTTCAAGTTTCTTGCCCACAATGAAATAGGATCACTTGTTCTTTTCTTATTAATAAGTTGGAGTTCTCTGTAGATTCTGGTTATCAGACCTTTGTCAGAAACATAACCTGTAAATATCCTTTCCCATTCTGAGGGCTGTCTACTTGCTTTACTTATTATGTTCTTGGCAGTGCAGAAGGTTTTTAGTTTGATCAGATCCCAGTAATGTATTTTTGGTGTTGCTTCAATTGCCCAGGGGGGGCCTCCTCATAAAGTATTCTCCCGGGCACATATTCTTCTTAGTAAAGTATCTCAAGAATGGAAGAAAAAGTATCCAATGTACTCAGAACTTTTATGAAACCAATTTATAATTACTCACACTTTCTTATGAAAGGTAGATCACAACTATATCCCAGGATGAAGGAGAGAAATGGAGGGGAACGGGAAGGGAGGGGGAAGGTTTGATAGAGGAAGGGTAATGGTGGAACCACACCTATGGAGCACATATTGTGAGGGTACAAGTCAAATCTATGAATTGAACACAAACATCTTAACACAATAATTAAGTAAATGAGGTGAAAGCTATGTTGATTAGTTTGATGTAAGCACTCCAAATTGTATAAAAAATCAACACAATGAATCCCCCAAATGCATAAATGTATTCATGATCTATGTGTATATGGCTTAATAAGAGGAAAAAAATAAAAATTATAAAAATCCTGATCAAGTAGGATTTATCCCAAGAATGCAAGTTTGGTTCAACTTATGTAAATCCATAAATTCAATTAACCACATAAATAAAATGAAAAACAAAGGCCATATGTTTCTCTCAATTGATGCAGAAAAGGATTTTAAACAATATCCAGCATCATTTTTTTAAATAAGAACACTTAAGAAAATAGACTTCGGTGAGACATTTCTTAAAGTAACTGAGGCCATCTACAATGACCCCATAGCCAATATCATATTGAATAGAGTAAAACTGAAAGCATTCCCCCTCAGAACTGGAACTAGACAAGGATGTCCACTATTGCCCCTGCTATTCAACATAGTTCTGGAAGTCCCAACAATTGCAGTCATGTAGGAGAAGGAAATCAAGGGTATTTAAATGAGGACAGTGAAGACTTTACCTCCATCATTTTTACACGGATGGAGCTGGAAAATATTCTTCTTAGCAAAGTATCTCAAGAATGGAAGAAAAAATATCCAATGTACTCAGCCCTACTATGAAACTAGAGGGAAGGGAGGAGAGGGGAAGGATGGGTGGAGAGAGGATGATTGGCGGGACCACGCCTATGGTTCATCTTACAAGGGTACATGTGAATCATTCTAAATGTAGAATATAAATGTCTTAACACAATAACTAAAAAAAAGACATGAAGGCTACGTTAACCAGTTTAATGAAAATATTTCAGATTGTATATAGAACCAGCACACTGTACCCCATGACTGCATTAATGTACAAAGCTATGATTTAATAAAATAAAATGAAAAAAACAAATGAGGATAGGAGGTCACCTTTCCTTCTTTGTGGATGACATGATCTTACACCTATAAAACACCAGGAATTCAACTACAAAACTCTTAGAAGTGATCAAGGAATATAGTAGAGTCATGGGATACAAATTCGATGCCCACAAATCAGTAGCTTTCATATATTCCAGTAACTGGCAAGCTGAGAATAAAGTCAAAGATATTATACCTTTTAGAGTAGCTCAAAAGAAGATGAAATACCTGAGAATATATCTAACAAAGGATGTTAATGATCTCTATAAAGAGACCCCGAGACAAGAAATAGCAGAAGATGTTAACAAATGAAAGACTATACCACATTTATGGCTGGGAAGAATTAATATCATTAAAATGTCCATATTACCCAAAACAACATACAGATTTAATGCAATCCTCATCAAAACACTAACCTCATATTTTGAAGAAATTGAAAAAATAATACTTCATTTCAAATGGAACCAGAAAAAATCTAAACAGTCAATACAATTTTTAGAAATGAAAACAAATTTTTCAGGTTGACTGAAGTCTATAGTCATCAAAACAGCATGGTACTGGCACAAAAATAGATGTAGATCTATGGAATAGAATAGAGAATCTAGAGATGAACTAGCCACATGTTGCCATTTGGTCTTTGATAAGCCAAACAAGAGCCTGTACTGGGGGAAAAGAAACCCTATTTAATAAGTGGTGCTGGAAAAACTTGTTAACCACATGTAGAAGACTGAAACTGGACCCACACCTCTCACCATTGGCAAAAATGGTGAAAAAATGGCCCACTAGTAGCCAAAATGTTTAATTGCCCTGCAATAGACTGGACAAAGGCTGAAAAAAGGATGAAAAAAAAATAATACCCCAGGAAAACATTTTTAATGACATAAGTAACAGTCATATTGTTGCTATCATCAACATTATCCAGTTAGCATTTACAAAGGGATATGAATAACATCATTAGTTCATTTAACTTTGTGAAACAAATACCAGGATGAACTCTATTTTTCAGGTTAGTAAAATAACCTCTAATTTTTAAATATATGTGAAGCATTTGCAGTTATCAAACTTAATTAATATTAAGTATGTAATAAAAGGAGCAGTCATTTGCTAATTATTTACCATACGCTAGACTCTGGCCTCAGAATTTCAGATATATCTTCAAAATAACTTTATAACCGAGGCTCAGAAAATTCGATCAACTTGTCTAAAGTCACACAAATTAAAGGAGAGTGCCCAGATTCAAACAGAAATTTTTTATGCTTCACAGTGCAGATTTAACCCTCTATAGACACAAAAGAAGAACATGGAGCCTGAGCATTTTGGCAAGTCCCTTTCTGAAACACAACCACATGCATTTTATAAGATAGTCATGATTTTTGCCATAACTTTGGATTCTGGTTTCATGAATCTTCTATGTTTGCCTGGTTTTGACCTGTTTCTATCAGGCTTATTTTTTATAAATTGTCTGGTGCATACTTCTCTCTCCTCAGATCACTAGGTCTGACCCAGGTTCACATCTGGCTTAAACCAGCATATTTGTTCTACTCCAATTTTTCTTCATTAATGGCAGGCATAAACCCTGCTGCCTATTTTATGCCTGAAATTAATAAAACAGACTCTCAGTATCTGCGTTATTTTGTTTTCAACATACTAGTAGTTTTGCCTCTTTTTAATGTTTTGTTTTCACTAAAATTATATAGTTTTCAAAAGCCGTAACATTCTGTATAACTTAAAACAAGTATCCGTTGTGCTGATGGATTTGGTGAGCCTTCCCAATCTGGAAGCCATACCCTTTAATTTGAGAAAGTTCCTTACTTTATTGTTTAAATAAATTTCTCCCTGCTTTTTGACACTATTTCCCCTAGAATTTGGTTAATTAAAAATAGATTTTCTGAAGTAATCTCCATACCTGCTTTCTATGCTTTCCATCTTTTATCTTTTTGTTCCACTTTGTGAGATTTCCTCATTTCATCTTCTAATTCCTTTACTAAACTTTTCTGTGTCTATATCTTTTTTATTTCCACAGGCTTTTATTTTGTTCTCTGATTGTTCCTTTCCTTTATCTCCTATTCTTAGTTCCTAATGATTGTAACGTGTGTCACCTTTCTGAGAATCTGAGTTCTTTTTGTGACATTCTCATTGTCTCTGCTGTCTGAATCTCTTACTTTATTGATATGCTCCTTGTTTTCCACACTGGAGCATTCCTCATACTTTTTGGTGATCCTTGAGCCTTTCTCCTGGATCCCAGTGGAAGACAGAGGCCAGAAATCTCATCATTCTATCATAGACTTTTTCCACTGAAGCACCCTGTTTTCAGCAATACAATGCCACCTGAGCTGTTCCTGAGGGTGTCACAATGTTGACCACCTCCATCCTCCAATTCTGGGTAGAAAGGTTTCTCTGTGCTTCTTAGAGACCACCAACCAAATGTCTTGTGTCTGCACTTTCAACAGGTGTCCATGTGTCCGACTCCTCATTAGCATGACAGACTGCCTGCACTTCCACCACAGGCTTCAACTTTCTCTGCATATGATCCAGTTCTCACCTTTCCATCGGCTTCTCAGTTTCCAAAAATAACAGCTCTCTTTTCCCCATGGATATTCCTTTATTATAAAAGGAGAAAGTGGAAGTAAGCATGTGTCTTCAAACTGCCCTGCTCTGCAGAAAGTCCTAATATTGGCTTTGAATTTCACACATATCTACATTCACAGAGAAGTCAAATTATTACCTTTCAGTTTCAGGATGTTAGTGATAATAATAAAAAGAGCAACATTGTTGAGCACTACCATGTGCCAGGTACTGTCTTAAGATTATAGTCATTATCTTTTTTAAGTCCCCAATGGGCCCTCTGAAACTTATGCAATATTTTAGTGAGTATCCTCTCTTATTTAGAGTCCTCATGCTTCCTGGGGGAAAAGCTAGAAAATTATACATGCTAAGGTAAAATGACTTGAGCTAAGCAAGGCAATATACTTCTACTAAAGCAATAATATATCAAAGTGAATAATGATGGTATATAGGTACAAAATCTCTAGTCTTGCTGTATTCAGGTCTTTACAATGTGCCTTCACAGCTCATCCAAGAGATGGATTCTATTTCCCTACATCTTAAATCTCTGCTGGGCTTGGGATTTGCTTTTGGTGATAGAAATCACCAAAATTGACTGTTCCAATCTTGTAGGCATCCTCTTTCCCACTCAGACACCTGTCTCTGCCAACTGGCTTGCCCAGGGTCAGAGACCATGGAGAGCAGAGCCAGCCACGCAGTTCTCCTAGCCAGGGCTGAGAGCCAGCGAGAGCCCACCCACCCCACATCTGCCTGCTGCTGCAGGCAGCCCAGCTGATCTCGGCCAACATCCATGACTCACAGAACTGTGAGATAAATTAGTGACTACTGTTGGTTTGAGTCATGAAGTTTTGAAGTGGTTTGTAGTGCAGTGTTAACTGTGGTAATGGCTAACTCTGCAAAGGCCAAAGTACAATCTCCAGAATGTCACATACACTATCTCTATGGCCTACGTTGGGAATTCTTAGTCTCTAGAGTAGAAAAAAATATGGAGACTAATCCAAGATCCTTCCTAAAGTGGCTCTGTGCCTCCCTACTGTTGCACCCATGCCACTGTGACTTGCTGTTCTGCTGCAGACAGAGGGCACACCATCACTTTCACAACAGCAAGTCCACTCTCATTTACTTGCCTCCAGAGTCTGATGTCGAGAACCTTTTCTTTATCAAGCAATGCATAATAGTCACATCAACCACAGTTTTTACAAATTCATTTTCAAATATAGTGTTTCTCTAGAGCCCATCTAGGACATTTCAAGAAGCACTTTGAAATACATATTTATTTTCTCTAATGTTAATTTCAATACCAGAAAGAAAGTTGGAAACTAGTGGCAGAGATTACTATTCTTTTATTGGAGACTTCTTATTTTACCAGACACACAACCACCCAGAATGAAAACCACATCTCCTGGACTCTATGCCCCCTGGATCTGGCCCTGTGACAGTGTGCAAGCCACTGAGTCTGAGCAGAGGGAAGGTATTCTACCTCCCCACACGTTCTCTTCCCACCTACTGGACTGAAAACATGAGACTGAACTACCTTAGGTGGTGACCACAAGGGCAACACTACTAAAATGTAAAGCAGCAAGGTAGAAGGACAATCCTGGTTCACAGATGGTCTTGGGGCTGGGGGCAGCTAGGAACCAGTCCTAGGCTTTGTACCTCTAAACCACTAGGTAAACAAGAAATGAATAGTTTGCATTTTTTTTTTTTTGAGACAAATTTTCACTATGTCACCCTCGGTAGAGTGCCATAGCATCACAGCTCATAACAACCTCCAACTCTCGGCCTTAACCAGTCCTCTTGCCTCAGCCTCCCAAGTAGCTGGGACTACAGGCACCCACCACAACGCCCAGCTGTTTTTTGGTTGCAGTTGGCATTGTTGTGTTTTAGCAGGCCAGGGCCAGGCTCAAACCTGCCATCTTTGGTGTACATGGCCAGCACCCTACTCACTGAGGTATGGGCCCTGAGCCAATATTTTGTTTTTTTTAAATAAGTTTAACTTGGGTTTCTGTTGCTCACAGCTAAACATATATCCTAATACTCTGTTACTTCAGCTTCCCATACAAATTCCTCTACTGAATTATAGTCTAATCTTATTTCTTCCATGCATTTTGCTTAAAGTCCTATTCATTTAAATGGTGCTTCTCCAGACTTTGAGAAAAAAGGCAAATAAAGAAATGTATAACTGGCCAGGTACAGTGGCTCACCTTGTTAATCCCACCACTCTGGGAGTCCGAGGCAGGTGGACTGCTTGAGCTCACATGTTTGAAACCAAACTAACAAAAGCAAGACCCCGTCATTACTAAAAATAGAAAAACATAGATAGATAGGCTCAATAGATTGCTTGAGCCCAAGAATTAGAGGTTCCTGTGAACTATGATGACACCATGACGCCATGGCACTCTACCCAGCTTGAGACTCTGTCTCAAAAAAAAAAAAGAAAGAAAGAAAGAAAAGAAATGTATAACATACCCCTCAACGTCCTTTATATAAAATACTTGTGTCATTCTCCCTTGGAAGTAGTTTTAGAAAGGATTTTAAATTTACCTTCCATAATTTTAGGGAGAAATAAATAGCTCTATGGAACATTAATTTTCCCATATACTTCCCGAACACTAAAGGCAATTATATTAGCCAAGTATTGTATCTGTTTCATTCTAGTCACTAAAAATAATATAATCTATTTCCAGTCCCTAAAATTTTCTATTTTTTTATTTCCACTTTATTTTGATCCAGATTAAATTTCTTATTTTATCCCTTTATTTAATAAATAAGGTATTATAAATCTTCCAGAAAGTAGGTAAGAAAACATTTAATAACTAAATGAGTGATAGTGTAATACGTACCACAACTTCTATACAAGTTTAGAGGAGTGAGAAACAACCTGCAAATTTCCCCACATGTGCTCAGAGGATACTCCTACTAACTGGCACTCTATGGGGAAAGAGTTTTTTTATGAAAATTCTTGGCAAATATAATATTCTTTATTCATTTCTTGAAGATTCACAATATATGTTGACATAAAATTAAATATTTCCCAAATTTTTTTGACCACGAATCTCTCTCATGCTCATTAGTATCTCCCAAAGTCATGTTCTTGGAACACATATTAGAACTTATTGAGATAAGGAATTTTTCATTTAAAAGGTCATGTTTCAGCCTGTATTTTAAAAGACAGGCATGATTTACAACAGGGTTGCCCAGGCAAGGGGAAATCCCAAATGAGATCTCCGAGATGCTCATTCCAATAACAGCCTTTGGCCATCTGCAGGACAGTTGGATACACATAATGAACCCCAGAGTCTCATCTCTTGAAGACTTTAAGCTGATATGCAACATAAACCTGAATGACAGGCAGTCTGCTAAGCCCTGACAATAAAATGGTGAAAAATAAGAGCACAGAAGAAGCTAGGCACATACACGCGACAAGGATGCAACCTGCATGACCAAGGCTGAGTTAGTGAAAATGGGATCTAAGTGTGGGAGCCTCTAATTTGAGGAAATAATGACAGCAAAGACTAGGAAATTGAAGACTTGACTAGAGAATTAGAATCTAGAAGAAAATTTTAATAAAGTTCAGTATCTGTTTAAATCTTGTTACCAAATCTCAGCACTTACCCCCAAGGCCAAATCAGAAGAATGAGGAAAAGGGTTGAGGAAAGGAAAAGAAGAGTTTATTAATTTGCTGGCAAATGAGAAGAATGTCAGACTTTGGTCCCAAAGTACAATTGTCTGCCTCATAACCAGAAACACAAAACTTTTTTTTTTTTAATTAAATCATAGCTGTGTACATTAATACTATTATGGGGTACAGTGTACTGTTTCTATATAATTTGAAATAATTTCATCCAACTGGTTAACAAAGCCTTCCTGTCTTTTTCTTAGTTATTGTGTTAAGACATTTATATTCTACATTTAGAGAGATTCACATGTACCCTTACAGGATAAACCATAGGCGTGATCCCACCAATCACCCTCCCTCCACTCACCCTCCTCCTCCCCTCCTTTCCCTCTCCCCACATTCCTGAGCTAAAATTGGGTTATAGCTTTCTTATGAAAGCTATAAATTAGTTTCATAGTAGGGCTGAGTACATTAAATCCTTTTTATTCCATTCTTGAGATACTTTGCTAAGAAGAATATTTTCCACCTCCATCCATGTAACATGAAGGAGGTAAAAATCTCCATTTATCTTTATGGCTGCATAGTATTCCATGGTGTACATATACCACAATGTATTGATCCATTCATGGGTCAATGGGCTCTTGGGCTTCTTCTATGACCTAGCAATTATGAATTGGGCTGCAATGAACATTCTGATACAAATATCTTTATTGTAGTGTAATTTTTGGCCTTCTGGATAGAGGAATTATAGGATCAAATGGCAGGTCTATTTTTAGTTCTCTAAGTGTTCTCCAGATATCTTTCCAAAAGGAATGCATTAGTTTGCAATCCCACCAGCAGTGTAGAAGTGTTCCCTTTTCTCCATAACCATGCCAGCATTTGTGATTTTGGGATTTTTGTGATATGGGCTAATCTTACTGGTGTTAGATGATATCTCAAAGTACTTTTGATTTGCATTTCTCTGATGATTAAGGATGGTGAGCATTTTTTCATATATCTGTAGGCCATGCACCTGTCTTCTTCAGAGAAGTTTCCCTTTGAGTCCCTTGTCCACCCTGAGATGGGATCATTTCTTCTCTTCTTGTTAATACATTTGAGTTCTCTGTGAACTCTGGTTATTAAATCTTTGTTGGAGACATAACCAGCAAATATCTTCTCCCATTCTGAGAGCTGTCTGCTTGCTTTACTTACTATGTTCTTGGCTGTGCAGAGGCTTTTTAATTTAATGAGGTCCCAATAGTGTATTTTTGATGTTGCTTCAAATGCCCAGGGAGTCCTCCTCATACAATTTTCACACTGGCTAATTTCTTCAAGTGTTTTCCCTATACTTTCTTCTAGAATTTTCATAGTTTCATGTCTTAAGTTTAAATCTATAATCCAGTGAGAGTCTATCTTAGTGGTGAAAGGTGTGGATCCAGTTTCAGTCTTCTGCAGGTTGCCAGCCAATTTGCCCAGCACCATTTGTTAAATAGAGAATCTTTTCCCCACTCAATGTTTTTAATTGGCTTGTAGAAGAACATATAACAGTAAGTAGCTGGGTTCATCTCTTGGTTCTTTGTTCTGTTCCGTATATCTATCTCTCTGTTTTTGTGCCAATATCATGTTGTTTTGATCACTATGGATTTGTAGTATAGTCTGACATCTGGTAGAGTGATTCCTCCTGCTTTGTTCTTACACTTCTGAGTAATGTCTTGGCTATTTGAGGTTTTTACTGATTCCATATAAAACAAAGTATTATTTCCTCAAGATCTTTAAAGTATGACAGTGTAGTTTTAATGGGGATTGCATTAAAATTATATATTGCTTTGGGTAGTTTGGACATTTGAACAATGTTAATTCTCCCCAGCCATGAGCATAGTATGTATATCCATTTTTTAACATTTTTAGCCATTTCTTTTTTTAGAGTTTCATAGTTCTCTTTAATAGAGGTCTTACACATCTTTTGTTAGGTAAACTCCCAAATATTTCATTTTCTTTGGCACTACTGTGAATGGAATAGGGTTCTTGACTATTTTTTCAGCTTGACTGCTATTGGTATATATAAAGCCTACTGATTTATGAGTGTTGATTTTGTAACCTGAGACGCTGCTGTATTCCTTGATCACTTCTAAGAGTTTTGTAGTAGAATCCCTGGTATTTTCCAGGCATACAATTATGTCATCTGTGAAGAGTGAAAGTTTAATCTCTTCTGATCCTGTAATGGATACCCTTAATTGCCTTTTCTTCCCTAATTGCAATGGCTAAAACTTCCATTACAATGTTAAAGAGCAATGAAGACAATGGGCAACCTTACCTGGTTCCTGATCTGAGTGGAAATGATTTCAATTTAACTCCTTTCAGTACACTATTGGCTGTGGGTTTGCTATAGATAGCCCCTATCAATTTGAGAAATGTCCCCTCTATGCCAATTTTCTTAAGTGTTCTGATCATGAAGGGATGCTGGATATTATCTCTCTGCATTAATTGAGAGAATCATATGGTCTTTGCTTTTTAATTTGTTTATGTGATGAATTACATTTATAGATTTACATATGTTGAACCATCCTTGAGATCCTGGGATAAAACTCACTTGGTTGTGGTGTGGTGTATAATTTGATGTGTTGCTGGATTCTGTTGGTTAGGATCTTGTTGAATATTTTCACATCAATATTCGTTAGTAATATTGGTCTGTAATTTTCTTTCTTTGTTCAGTCTTTTCCTGTTTTAGAGATCAAGGTGATGTTTGCTTCATAGAATGTGTTGGGTAGTATTCCGTCTTTTTCTATATTTTGGAAAAGGTTAAGTAGTATAGGTACTAGTTCTTCTTTAAAGGTTTGGTAGAACTCTGATGTGAGGCCATCTGGTCTCGGGCTTTTCTTTTTAGAAAGATTTTGTATAGTTGATGCTATTTCAGTACTTGATATAGGCCAGTTCAACATTTCCACTTCATTCTGGCTAAGTCTTGGAAAGTGGCATGCATCCAAGTATTGGTCAATTTCTTTCAGATTTTCATATTTCTGAGAATAAAGTTTCTTGTAACATTCATTAAGGATTTTTTTAATTTCTGAGGGGGTCTGTTGTTATTTCGTCTTTACAATTTCTGATTGATGAAATGAGAGATTTTACTCTTTTTTTCTTGGTTAGGTTGGCTAAAGGTTTATCTATCTTATTGACCTTTTCAAAAAACCAACTTTTTGATTTATTGATCTGTTGTATAATTCTTTTGCTTTCAATTTCATTTAATTCTGCTCTAATTTTGGTTATTTCTTTTCTTCTGCTGGGTTTGGGATTGAAGTGTTCTTCCTTTTCCAGTTGCTTTAGATGTCTCATTAAGTTGTTAACTACCTCTTTTTCTGTTTTCTTGAGGAAGGCTGGCAGTGCTATAAATTTCCCCCTTAGGACTGCCCTCGAAAGATCCCAGAGGTTCTGATAACTCGTATCTTCATATTGTCTTGTTCCCAAAATTTTGTAATTTCCTTTTTAATCTCATCTCTGACCCACCTATCATTCAGCATAAGGTCATTTAGCTTCCATGTTTTTGTATGAGTCTTCAGATTTCTGTTTTTGCTGAGTTTAACTTTTATTCCATGATGGCCTGAGAAGATGCAAGGAATAATTTCTATTCTTTTAAATTTGCTGAGGTTAGACTTGTGACGTACGATGTGGTTGATTTTGGAGTATATTCCATGGGCTGATGAGAAAAATGTGTATTCAGTTTTATTAGGATGAAATATTCTGTAGAAGTTTGTTAAATCCAAAAGCTGAATGGTTAAGTTTAAATCTAAAATTTCTTTGCAATGCTTCCTATTGAAGGATCTATCCAAGACTGCTAAAGGAGTATTAAAATCTCCGAGTATGATGAAGCTGGGAGAAATCATGTTGCTCATGCCTATTAGAGTATCTCTTATAAATTAAGGTGCATTCTGGTTGGGTGCATAAATATCAATAATTGTAATCTCATTGTATTAAGTATTACCCTTAACAAATATAAAGTGACCATCCCTATCCTTGCTTAATTTTATTTGTTTAAAGCCTATTGTGTCTGTGAATATAATTGCAACACCTGCTTTTTTCTGCTTTCCATTTGCCTGGATATAAATGATCATCACTTCACCCTGAGTCTATATTTGTCTTTTAAGGTAAGATGAGATTCTTATATGCAACAGATATCTGGCCTGAGTTTTTGTATCCAGTCAGCCAGGCTGTGCCTCTTTAGAGAGCATTTAAGCCATTCACATTGATTGAGAATACTGATAAGCCTGGTATAATTTTGGGTTTTGAGTTTTTTGAAAGTTCAGTGGACATTTTGAATTTTTTCACCACTGTAGAAGTTATAATTTGATCAATATTTTCTGTGTGAGTTTACTTATGTGGTGGAGGATTGTGCTGGTCATTATGGAGGATAGGTCTGAGAATATCCTTGAGGGCTGGTTTAGTTATGGCAAATTTCTTCAACATGTGAATGTCATTAAACTATTTAATTTCTCCATCATAAATAAAACTCAGTTTAGCTCGATATAGGATCCTGGGTTGAGAGTTATTTTGTTTTAGGAGATTAAAAGTCAATGACCATCCTCTTCTAGCTTGAAAGGTTTCAGCAGAGAGATCTTCAGTCATTCTAATATTCTTCCCCTTGTAGGTTATGGTTTTCTTACATCTAGCTGCTTTCAAAATTTTCTCTTTCATATTAACTTTAGTGAAGTTAATTATGATATGCCTGGGAGATGTCTTGTTTTGGTTGAGTTGTGCTAGGTTTCTGAAACTGTCTGCTATCTGAATTTCAGAATCCCCTGGCATGTCTGGAAAGTTCTCTTTCATAATTTCATGAAGAAGAGCCTCTGTATTTTGTGAAGCAACTTCATCACCTTCAGGGATTCCTATAAGGCAAATATTCGTTTTCTTTGAACTATCCCAGAGCTTCTGAGAGAGTGATCCATTTTTGCTCTTCATTTCTCTTCATCCTTGAGCACTGGGGTGTGTTCAAATTTTTGTCTTCAATGTCAGAGATTCTTTCTTCTGCCTGCTCCATTCTGTTACCAAGGGATTCTGTCCTATTTGTCAGATCTTTGAGGGCTGCAATCTCTTGTCTCAGTGTGCCAAAATGTTTGGTTATTTTATCTTTGAAATCATTAAATTCTTGAGACAGCTTTTGAATAATTTGAAATTCTAACTCCCTCCTTCCCTGCATTCTATTAATCTTATTTGCTATCCAGATTCTGAACTCAATTTCTGATGTTTCAGCCATCTATTTATGCATGGGATATTCAATTATATCTGTTCCATCCTTCCTTGGGGGAGTTGATCTACTCTGGTTATTCAGGTTACCAGAGTTTTTCCGCTGATTCTGCCCCATGCTGAATTTGCACCATTTGAAGACCAACCCAAAACCATTCCTCCAGTGGCTGCCACTGGAGAAGATGCCCAGTGTCCTCTGATTTCCCAGAGAGATAGGGTGTGTCTGCCTGGAAAAACCTCAGCAGTGTGAGCCTTATTATTCTAGCTGCTGTGGCTGCTGCTCTTTGCCTCAGGGTACCACAGCTCCAGTGTGGTTCCCTCTCAACCTACCATCCTCTCGCAGTTCTTGGGATGCTGGGCTTGGGGTGCTGGGAACACATGGCTCTATCAGTCCTTGGGGGTGCCCCACTTGGGTGCCCTGAGGAGTGGAGTGCCTGCAGCCATATGGGGAACACATGGCTCAAGCCGTTCTTTAGCTGCTGGGCAGGACAGGGTGCTTGGTCCTGCAGGGGTAGAAGGATGCTTCTCTTTGCCCTCCTCTCACTGTCTCTGCAGGCAAGTGGGGGAAGGATGGAATGGGAATTCAAAATGGCAGTAAAACATTAGTTCGATTTTTCTGCCTGGTGAGAGGGTGTTTGTAGTCTCAGCAGGGTCCCTCTAAGGGGACCCTGTAGCTCTCACACATGTGGGGTGAGATAATAAGTCCTCAGTTCACCACGTGCCTGTAGGAAACTTACCAGAGCAAATGAAGAGAAAACAAAGATAAAAACACAACTTTCTTGGGAAAGGGGATGGATACTTTTCCTTTGGGATACATTATGTACCTATAGATTGCTTTCTAGGCATCGCAACTTGCCTCAGCAAGTCCTGCAGACATCACTCTTCTCTCTTGGCTGGGGTCCTAGTCTTCAACTTTGTTGGATATTTTCTGGACTTTATCTTTCCCTCTGGACAGGAGCTTCTGTTGGCAGCTGGTACCTGTCGGCTATTGTGCCCCTCTCCCTGAAACACAGAACTTTTAAAGGGAAGGATTTCAGCCTCAGGGTATTGTCATTCAACTAAAGTTGATGGTTCTGAGGACACCATCTCCTGAGATGACAATCTTGTGTCCTCTGCCCCCAGACCTCCTGGAATCTCCCAGACCTCCACAGGACAATTCTATTGAGCCACCTCCTATGGTGCAAAGAAGGAAGGACAGTTTCCTGCCTTTCTTTTGCCAACTGGCCTGAGGCACAGATATGGTTTTATTTTTCAAAAGGGGTGGTGGGTTTTATAGAGACATAAAACATTTTTATCTCTTTTCAGGCCATTCTCCCCATTACAGTATTGGCATTTTTTTTTCATGTTGTATGGTCTAGAATTTCTTATGTAAAGCTGTATATTGTAAAATAAACTGTGATAAAATAAAATGAATATGTCTGGAATGTAATATACACAAAATTATGATGGGATATCTTGTTCAATAAAGGTAATTAGGTCTAGAACATGTTACAGTTTAGAAATGGCTATGGATTAGTAGGAATCATTAATTGCTTTATGAGCACATAATTTTCTCCAAAGACAAATCCCAAATCCCCAGTGACATCTAAATTTTTGTTTGATCTAACGTAGCAAAGATGTGAAAAGGAAAGCACATTCCCAAAGTATGTAAAGGAAAGCAGAGTTAAGGTGGTGATAAAGACACACATTATTGGTGAAGTCATCATCACTTTTCTATACACCATTATCCTGCTTAAGCATGCCCCTCTCTGGGCTCAGTGAGGAAAAGGAGTGCCTTTCTGCTACCCAAACTCCTTAGGTTACATTCTTTGATCTTTATTTGGTTATGCCTCTCTTCCTCACTTCTCTGTCGAATTACATGTACTAAGCATTTATAAATAAGCTTAATTAAGAAATTAGAGAGGGGGCAGAGCCAAGATGGCGAACTGCAGCCAGCTTTTTACAGAAGCTCCTGTCCAGAAGGAGGCTGAAAGGACAGAAGCTTACCAAATTAGCTGATGGTTTGGAGCAGAGACAAGAGAGAAGATTGAAGAGCGTACTTCAACCTTGCTGAGGTGAGCTGCGACCCCAAAAATACAACCAAAAGGTACAAAATCCACTATCAATCAGACGGGAGTCCCCTCCCCCACAACAAGGGCTTGCGCAGTTTACTCCATGCAAACAAGCGCTCAGAGTTCTAACTTCCACTCTATTCCACGGGAGAGACCCCCTAAAAACTGGACCTCCTACCCCTGCTGGCATGCCACGGTACCCTCCGGCCAGACATAAAACTGTAAAACTGTATAAATCTGTAAATATTCCCCACCTGCAATATTGAACTCCGAGGAGCCCACAGCCAACCACTCCAAGGTCTGGAGGTTCATTACCTATGGAGTCCTGATTCTCGGGCACCTCCTTGGGAGAAGTGGAGGGGGAAAGGCCTGGTGCCGTTCTGTACTGACTGTGGTGCGTGAGGAGAGGAGAGCCAGCTCCGGGGCCACAAGTGCAAAATCCCCCGAGCAGCAGGCCATCCCAGACGGCAGCCACAGGCAGGGCACACTCAACATTCATGGGTGGGGCTCCTAGCCTGAGGAGGCTAATTCAGCTGAGAAAAAGTCAGGGGACGGGCAGAAGCTAGAATTGACACCTGAGTTTAAAGCTGAAAGCAACCTCTGATATACAGAGGAATCTAGCCGCACAGAAGCCTAATTTAAACAGGCAAGACCCCCGCTGCTGAACTCAGATTTCTGGCTGATTGTGCTAGGTAAACCCCGGGAGCAGTGGCCTACTAGAGTAAATAGGGCCACAGACCTGGGGGATTACGAGTGACTGGGTGCAAGGTGGGGAAGGAGGTATTAACCCTCTCAAAATAACCCATTTGCCAGGTGGGACCCTTTGCCCTCGCGGAGCACTGGAACAAGTTATATCTGAACTGCAAGCAGACCCCTCTTATCTAGCTCACAGACACATTTGAACTCTTCCACCTGAAACGAGTGCTGACTGGGACAACTGATTTGGACCCCTCAAACCTGGTAGACCACCCAAGGACTATTTAAAGGGGCACCCCGGGTGTATGGTTGAGGGAAGGTTTGAACTATATAAAAATGTATATATTCCCCACCTGCAACCCTGAACTCTAAGGAGTCCCCAACCACTCACTCCGAGGTTTGGAGAGAAATCTAGCC
>CAUYTI010071500.1:0-24688 GCA_963575145.1 Galago senegalensis
GAACCTTTCTAGAACTAAGATGTTAAGGTTTTGACACAATGACTATGCAAATAACATGAAATTTATGTGAACCAGCTTGATGAAAGTATGTCAAAATGTGTGTGAAGACACTACACTGTACCCCATGTTTGCATTAATGTACACAGCTATCATTTAATAGAAAAAAAAAAAGAAAAAAAGAAAATCAACTACACACAGAAAAAAAAAATAAAAATTGAACTTTTTTTTTTTACATTGGTGAATATTACACTTAAAATGGATCATGATTAAGTCAGATAAGTGGCTTACAGACACAAAGCCAAGGGTATTTACATCATGTCACCCTTCTACTACCAATGTATTAATCCCAGTGTAATTTTATACAACCCACCAGTCAGCTGCCCTCAGCATGTGTTTGTTGAATACCTGTTCTGGCACTAGAGATAGCGCTGTGAGATGAACAAAACTACAACCCTCAGAGACATTTGTTCAGTAGAAGAAGGCAGTCCTTCCTGAAATCAGTATTAATGGAGCACCTACTGTATACCTGACACCATCCTAGATACATGGGATTTATCAGTGACTAAAGCAGAGAGACGTGCCCTTGAGAAGACTGCATACTGGAATTGTGATATTAAAAAATATAAACAAGTGAACTACACAGTATGACCTCCAATGAGGAATTTATAGTTTACTTATTGCAAGTACTATGAGGTGAGGGCAGACACATGCTGAATATGGGACATGATGACATTAAGATGCCCACGACCTGGAAGGAATGGGTCCTAATTGAGAATGAGATTGATCACTAAGGAGTGGTAACTTCTCCACTGGAAAAAATTTTACTCTAAAAAAATAATACACAAATTAACTTTTCTTACCTACAGAGATCTGTTCTCATGTGGTAAGATAAGCATCCATCTTTGTCAGGCCCGAAGTGTCAATGCTTTCAAATATCTAAAAGGTTGTTTTTAATTGTGCTGACTATCTAGCATATATATAATTTGTTTACATTGTTTGGGGGGAGGGTAATCTCCACGTCCTTAAATACCACACAATAAAATGTCAAGACCTGTCAAGTAAAAGAAAAAGCACTTAAAAGCTAAATCTTAAAAGGGTCTTAGGCCATGGCTTCCATGGCTAATTATTTCAAATACCAGCAAAGATGTTTTCCAAGCTTTAATTTAGTGTATCTCTTTCAATAGATTACAGACATGAAAAACAATAGATCATTATACTTTCCTGTACTCTGAAAATAATTTACTTACAGGAAAGCAATTTCGATTATTATATCTTGCAGTCAAAAGGTTTTTTAAATTAGAAGTTAATTTAAAATGCTCCACTTTATGGGACATAGGCATGGGATTGAATGGCATATGATTAAATGCTAAGAAAGAAGATATTTCTGCATTTGGTTAGGAAACAAAACAAAAATATGCATAGTATTTATCATTTCTGTATTAATGGTGTCAAATACACAACAATGCAATTTATGCTATGTCACTGTCTTTGATGACTTGAAAAGCATAAACAAATGAGATAATAACAGAAAGACAAATGTAAAATCCCCCAATACAGATCGATTGGACACAGAGCAGCAGGAATTCTCATTTGTTGCTGGTGGGGACGACCAACTGGTAGACCCTCTTTGGAAATCAGTTTGAAAGTTTCTTACAAAGGAAAACATAATCTTACCATATAATCCAGCAGTGATAATCTTAGGTATTTAACTTTCAAATTAAAAAACTTATACACACACACATACACACATACCACTCCAAGCAAATATTTATAACACCTTTATTCAGAATCCCCTCAAACTGCAGGCAACTGAGATACATCCATTAACAGATGAATGAGTTGGTAAAACTATGGGACTACCTATACAGTGGGATATTATTCAGTGATAAACAAAAATGAGCATCAAGCTACAAAATAAAACATGAGTGACTCTAACTGCACATCGCTTGATGCAGGAAGTGCATCTGACAAGGCCACACACCACACGATTCCAGCAACTCTGTGTTTTGGGAAAGGCAAAACTATGGTAATGGTAAAAAATGGAGAGTTGGTTGAGGATCATGAAAAGCCAAGAATGGGCTGAACAGGTGAAGCCCCAGGTAATTTTTTAGGGTGACAAAACTATTTTGCATGATCCTGTAATTGTGAATATGTGGCAGAATGCATTTCTCAAAATCTATTACATTTCATATTACAGAGAATGAGCCTTAATGTATATAATTTTTTAAAAAAGTAATCATATAAGGATGGAAGGCAGAATGTGATGATGAAACCTAACTGTGGGAGAGGATATTTGCAGGTTATGTTACTGACAAAGGTTTGATAACCAGAATCCACTGAGAACTCAAACTTAATAAGAAAAGAACAAGTTTAACAAATGGTGCTGGGCAAACTGGCTGACAACCTGTAGAAGACTGAAACTGGACCCACACCTTTCACCATTAACTAAGATAGATTCTCACTGGATTAAAGATTTAAACATAATACATGAAACCATAAAAATACTAGAAGAAAGTGTAGGGAAAACACTTGAAGAAATCTGCCTATGAAAATTTTGTGAGGAGGACCCCCCGGGCAATTGAAGCAACATCAAAATACACTATTGGGATGTGATCAAACTAAAGAACTTCTGCACAGCAAAGAACACAGTAAGTAAAGCATGCAGACAGCCCTCAGAATGGGAGAAGATATTGACAGGTTATGTCCCTGACAAAGGTTTAATCCAGAATCCACAGAGAACTCAAATGTATTAGCAAGAAAAGGATAAATAATCCCATCTCAGAGTGGGCAAGTGACTTGAAGAGAAACTTCTCTGAAAAAGATAGGTGCACAGCCTACAGACATATGAAAAAATGCTCATCACCCTTAATTGTCAGAGTAGTGCAAATCAAAACTACTTTGAGATATCATCTAACCCCAGTAAGATTAGCCCCCATCACAAAATCCCAAGACCAGAGATGTTGGCATGGAGTGGAGAAAAGGGAACACTAGTACATTTCTGGTGGGAATACAAACTAATATGTTCCTTTTGGAAAGATGTTTGGAGAACACTTAGAGATCTAAAAATAGACCTGCTGTTCAATCCTACAACTCTCTATTAGGTATATCTTCTGAAGACCAAAAATCACATTATAACAAAGATATATGTATTAGAATGTTTATTGCAGCCCAATTTATAATTGCTAAGTCATGGGAGAAGCCCAAGTGCCCATCAACCCATGAATGGATCAACAAATTGTGGTATACATACAACATGGAATATTATGCAGCTTTAAAGAAAGATGGAGACTGGACAGCACCTGTGGCTCAAAGGAGTAGGGTGCCAGCCCCATATACCAGAGTTGGTGGGTTAAAACCCAGCCCCAGCCAAAAACTGCAAATGAATAAATATAAGAAAGAATGAAAGATGGAGACTTTACCTATTACATGTTTACATGGATGGAGCTGGAACCTATTTTTCTTAATGAAGTATCTCAAGAATGGAAGAAAAATTATCCAATGTACTCAGTCTTACTATGAAACCAATTTATAGCTTTCTTATGAAAAAAGAAAGGGAGGGAAGGTAATTGGTGGGACCACACCTATGGTGCATCTTACAAGGGTAATGTGAAATTTACTAGTGTAGATATAAATGTACTAACACAATAACTAATAAAATTCCATGAAGGCTATGTTAAATAGTTTGATGAAAGCATTTCAGGTTGTGTGTAAAACCAGCACATTGTACCCCATGGTTGCATTAATGTACACAGCTATGATTTTTTATATATATATATATAAAACATATAAAACTTTTCTTTATATGTTTTATATATATATATAAAAAACATATAAAACTTTTCTTGGCCTAAAGTGGTTGTTCAGTAAAGGGTGTCTGTGGTGTACCATGATTTTTATGCATGTAACCTTTAACTGAACCATCCCAAATGCTAAGCCATTGAAGCTATGTGTGAACAAGTGAAAGCTCACCAAGATATTCACATAAGGTTATTCACAGCAGCACAATCTGCAACACCAAAATAATTTTAAAGAGAATAAACAGAATGCGTCCATCCATCAGGAAGCAAATAAATAAATTACACATTATAACTCTCTGTATATTTGCATTTTGTAGCTAAGGACAGATTTGTTTATTGATTTATTTTATCAAAGGTCAGATTGCAGACTATCCACATCATACATCTCTGTATTAAAGGCAAATTCAGTGTTTCTTTTTATGCAAAAAGAAAATATATTTCTGAACTGTTGAAAGATAAAATTTATTATCAATAAATTCTGAAAGGACAGGGAAGGAGGAAAAGGAACTGTAATGGGAATCACACATTGACAGGTGTGATTACAGATGAAATGCCTGACCTATATGACCAGATTAGCAGCAGTCTGTGAGAAAGACAAATCAAAGTTAACTGGATAAAGCGTAACTTTAGTTAGTATCAGATATCAGCCTTTTTCTGCTTTAAAATTTGGTTTACCTCTCATAGGAAGTCTTCCTGACCCAGGAATGCTGGGTTTGAGACCTGCTTCTATAGTTAAGTTGGTTTGGTGAATGCAACTCCAAAACAATCAAGCGTAAGATTATGAGATACTAAAAACTGTAGACTTCTTTGAATGTTAGTTAGAATTCTTCTAACAAATTTCAATAACCTCTGTAACGTAGTAATTAACCTCTTTATTTAACTCTAAAGGTAGAGATACTCCAGAAAAAGAATCTATACATAAAGCCTTGTGGTTTCTCCTGAAATTACTCTTTCCTTGTTTTTTAAATACAAGAAATACCCATTTCCTCAAAGGAGGATGCAAATGTTTTCTTTTTCTTATTACTTACCTGTGGTGTTTTACAAGGCATCCCTGCCTTATAGACCACCCACTTAGTAGAAACAATTATTTAAAGTATCTCATATCTCAAAAATCATCAAATATGCCAGAAAGATGTAATCACAGAACAAAATATAAATGTGGCAATATCAATGAAAATAATAACCAGGCATTTAATGAAACTTATGCTATGTCTTATGCTAATGTATTTCATAAAGATTGCTGAGATTTCAATAAGAGGTAGTTTCTAAATTTTCTCATTCTAAGATATTTTAAGTATTTCTTGAGTAGACCAAATATTTATTTTTTTATTGTTTAATAAAGGTTAATTGAGGGTACAAAGAATTAGGTTAAACTGGTTGCATTTATAAGGTAATTCCTCTTATAATTGTGTCCTGCCCCCAAGAGATAGGCTATACACTGAAAAGTTGTGCCCCTTAGGTGGGAGCACCCCCATTGCCCTCCTACCTCCCTTCTCCCCACTCCCTGGTTGCCCCCTACCTTGAATTGATTTGAGTTTTTCTCTTATGCTGGTATATGATAGATTGTCTACTGGCTCCATATTAGAATTGAGTATATTGGACTCTCACTTCTCCATTCTTGTGGTGTTTTACTAAGAAGAGGACTGAAAACTAATACAATCTTTCTGGAAGAAAATATGGAGAACTCTCAAAGAACTCATATTAGACCTTCCATTTGATCCTGCAGTCCCATTACTGGGCATCTATCCTGAACAAAAAAAAATCATTTTATCATAAGGACTTTGCAATAGACTGCAGCTCAATTTACATTTGGCAAAAATGTGGAAACAGCCTAAATGCCCACCACCCCAGGAATGGATTAACATGCTGTGGTATATGTATACCATGGAATACTATTCAGCCATTAAAAAAGATGGCGACTTTACATCTTTTGTATCAACCTGGAGAGAGTTAGACCAAACATTTCAAATCATAACTGAAAGAAAGCAAAAAATTATAAAATATTGAACCACAGAGAAGTACAATGTATTTAAAGTAATATGTGTATTTAGAGGGAAATTTAGCACCCTAAATACTTATTCTATAGTAAAAAAAGGCTAAAATACAGTAGGTATAAATCTACTTTTAAATTAAAAAATAGTGATCTAAACAAAGAAATAATAAATATAAGACCAAGTCAATGATGAAAAAATACAATATATAAAATGAACAAGGGCAAAAATTGGTTTATGAATCAATTAATAAAATTGACAAATTTAGGGTCTTAACAAAGAAAAATAAAATCAAGAAATAACATCTGAAAAAACACTATAAAAATTAAGCATTGCAGCTTTTACAAATATTTTAAGATGACATTATCAATAAATTTATGTGAATAAATATGAACATTTAGATGTAATAAAAATATTTCTAGAAAAATACAATCAATTCCAGGAGAATTAAACAACCAACTGGTCCTGTGACTATTTAAAATGTGAATCTAGTAGTTAAGAAAAACTTTGTTCTTAGAAAAGTTCATGTCAAAATAGTTTCACCCACAAAATGCCCATATTTATCCATAAACAAATAATTCTAATATACATCAAATAAATATAGAAAAATAGTACTAATAAAGTTATTTTATGAAGTTTTGGTTATATGTGTATTGTTAGCAAAACTTAAGACTTCTGTAAGAAAGGATAATTCATGGCTGGCTTTATTCACGAATAGAGATTTGAAAAAGCCAGGCAAAATATTAGCAAATTCACTCCAGTGATAAATAAAAAGGCAAAGTTAGTTCACAATAGCACGTTTGGTTTCCATGAGAAAAGCAATAGATCTAATTTATCCAAATAATAGATTAAAGGAGAAAACGTATTGTTTATTTCAGTAGTTGTAATCCAACAGAAAACTTTTGATAAAATAAGCATTTCTTTAGGTTTAAAGAAATGAAACAGATGCTCAGCAAACCACACACAGAGAGACATGATGAAGTGTATCTGTGTCACGTTAGTAAATATGATAAAGTGTGTTTACAGTAGAGAGATGACATAGAGACAAATAGAAAAATGGGGAGATAAAACCTTAAGTTGAGCATTTAATTTGCTATTGTATGAGTCATAAAGACAAAAAATAGCCATTATTATCCACAATTAAGTACTATAATGGAGTTTCTAGCAAGTACAAAGAGTAAAAGAACTAAAATTAAAAGCACTGGAGTGGAAAGAAAACATTTTTCAAAACATTGTTATTATTTGCATATATTAGGAGGTCTACATTGAAACTACAAAATAATCTAATAATCTATAGGTAAATGCTTTGAATTAGTAAGAGGTTTTAGAAAGTTTTCTAATTTTGATTCAATATGAAAACTTAACATTTCTTGCAAAATCTTTTCTTTTGTCTTGACTTTGGACAGGTTCATCACAATGTGTCTTGGAGAAGCTTTATTAGAGTTGAGGCAACCTGGGGTCCAATATCTCTGAAAGGAATATGTCAGAATTTTTGGTGATATTTGGGAAATCTTCATTTATAATATTCTCTAGTAGGGCTTCCACTCCTCTGGGGCATTCTTCTTCCCCTTCTGGGATACCTATAACTTGTATGTTTGAACATTTCATAAAGTCCCATGATTCTGTCACTGAATGTTCTGCTTTCTCTCTCTTCTTTTCTGCCTCTTTAGCTATATGAGTTATCTCAAGAGCTTTGACCTCTACCTCTGATATTCTTTCTTCTGAAAGATCTAATATATTATTGATACTTTCTATTGCATATTTATGTTCCCTAATTGACTGCTTCAATTCCTTCAGCTCTGCTATATCCTTTCTATATTCTTCATATCGTTCATCTCTTATTTGATTTTGTTTTTGGATTTTCTTTTGGTTATTTTCCACTTTATCAGCAGTTTCCTTCATTGTTTTCATCATCTATATTTTAAATTCCCCTTCTGTTATTTCTAACATTTTTTTATAGGTGGAATCCTCTGCAGTAGCTACCTCACATTCCCTTGTGGGGACAGTGTTGCTCGGGACTGTTTTTTCATGTTGCCAGGATTTTTCTGCTGATTATTCCTCATGAGTGCTTTCTTTCATCTGTTTCCTTGCCCTAATTTTCCTTTCACTTTCTCTTGCTCTTTAATTTACTGTGCCAGTGCTCTAAGGTTTTGATGAGTTCTTTTGATACAGGACAAAAAGGATGAGATTTAAGAGCAAGAAGGGAAAAAATATTTGAAAAAAAAAGAAAGAAAGAAAAAGGAGAAAGGAGAGGGGGTGAGTAAAAGGGGAATATTGACAAAAAGAAGAGAGGCACAGAAAGAGGGAGACAGGAGTAATATAGATGTACAGTAGGGTACTTTGACCCAACCTTAAAAGAAAAAAACCCAACCTCTGGGGATGCTGGGTTGGATGGTTCTCCTGAGGTCAGCAGCTCATTGCCAGCCTGTTCAGAAACAGCACCCCACCTCCACCAAGTAGAGAGGAAAAAGAAAAATACTATAAATCAAACTAAAACAAACAGAAAACCTTATGGGATAAAGTTGGGGGAAAACCAAATAATAGGGGCAGAACACTAGCAAAAATGAAGTTTTAATTGTTAAAGAAGACAACAATGGAAAATTATATTTAAACTAGAAAAATGAAGAATGGAAAGAAAGAAAAAGGAAAATAAACAAAGATAAAAGAAAACTCTAGAAGGAAAATGTTGAAATAAAAAAAAAAAAGAAAAGAAAAAAAGCCAAAACCAAAAACAAAGCAGTATATATATCTTGCTGAATATTGTCTGGGCAACAGGTGATCCTCTGGGGTATGAGGTGTTAATCACAAAGCTGACACAGCTATACCAGATGGAGACTGGAGGCCTCTGCTGATTTCTCAAACCCCTCAGGGTTGAGAGCCTAAATCTTTCCTCATCCCACTTAAACTCTATGCCCCTGAAGGCCAAGCAATGAAATCTCTGTGTCTCAGTTCCTGCCTTTGGGCTGTTCAGACACTAGATTACTAGCCCAATGTCACCAGCCTGATCCTCGAGCTGTCACCCTGTAGGTGGGGCCTGCAGGGGCAGTTCTCCCACAGTGGCTGCCCACACTCTGTGACCCTGAGGGCAGAGCCTGTAGGGGCAATTCTCCGACTGTGTCTGGTGGGTTGCCCACAATATAAGCTCCAATCTGGCTCAGGGGCTCAGTCTGGGGCCCTAGATAATGCCTAAGGACACCTACACTCTTGCCCAAGTTCTCTCAAGGTAGCTAAACCAAGTGCCTAAATCCAAAAAAAAAAAAAAAAAAAAAAAACCAGCTCACAGGTAAGGCCTTTCTCACTGGGGCAGCCTCTGACCAAACTAAGACTTGCCAGTTCTCCACTGCTTTTGTACTCCTTGTGGGGTCAAGAGTCTTTTGCTGTCTCCCTGTGTCCCCAAAGGGATATTTCTGGGCAGATCCCAACAGCCAGTGATTCCTGGAGTCTTCTCTCTCCAGTCTCACCGTCCCCAGTTGCAAGGAAGCTGTTACTCAGCCAACACCTTGCTCCTCCCCTCCTGAAAACTTAACATTTCTTTATAACAGCTATCAATAATGTGGATTTCATAATAAAGATATATACAAAAAACATATTAGTTTTCTAAGATTGAACACTAAAGAAATTCTGAGAATGAAATTACAAACTGTTCCCTAGAGAAAATAAATAAATAGCAAAAAATTATAATGACACACCATGAAATGGACTAGTTGATATTAAAAACTGTGGATTATCCCCTAATTCATCAATATGCTCCATGTAATTCTAAAATTTCAATTTCTTGTGTGTTTGTATGAAATTTAAAGCTAATTCTAAAATGTTAAGGAAGAACTAGAAAGTAAATCTTTCTTGAACTTTACCAGATATCAATTAATTGTTGCAAGCTATCATGGTATTAACACAGAGGGTTTTTACTCCCAGGACAGAATTGAGAAACCAGAAAGAGAATTGCACAAATATTGAAACTTAATTTGTAACAGTAAACATTTCAGATCAATAGAGGGAAAGACAAACTTTCTAATAATGTCACTGAGGACTGGTTATATAAATGGATAGAAAATAAATACTGGCCCCTAGCTCATATCACACAAAAATTCAGACCAGATGGATTAAAAACCTAAATGTAAAAGGTAAAATTGCCAAGATTTTAAAAGACAATATAGAACACCAATATGACCTATCCTTAAAAAATTAATTTTTGCATTTGATTTCATCAAAATGAAGAAGTATTCATTAAGCCATATACAGGGTGTCCATAAAGTTTGTGTGCAATTTACTATGTTAAACTAATTTAAATTGCACACAAATCTATCTTTATCTCCACCCTCTCTATATAAAAAGATTTTTTAAAAACTAGCCTACAGATGTGTGATGAGACATTTTTACATAGGCATTCACCAAACATCAATATCCAAAGTCAATCAGAGTACTGTGTGTGTGTTTTCAATAAACAAGAGGAAAAATAATTAAAAATTGGAAATATAAATGAAGAGGAATTTTACTAGATAGGAAGAACAAATAGCTCATAAAAAAACAGATGACCCATATTAAAAACTAGTGAAATAAAAAAAAAATAAAAAAATAAAAAAAACTAGTGAAATGAAGTTTAAGTGACCAGGAGCGATTATTGCATACCATCAAATTCGGGGAAAAGACAATATCAAGCATTAACAAGGACACAGAGCATTGTTATCCACCGAAGTGAAAATTGGTATAATAACTATGGAAACAATTTGTCACGACAAAATAAATTTGACACGTATACTCCCTAGACACAGAAATCTACTATTAAATATGGACCCTAAGAAAACACTGGTTCTATCCCTGAGCTGTGCACAAGAATACTTACCGCACCACTGCACATGACAACTAACCCTAGGGACTGACCAAATGTCCACAGAGAGAATTGTTATAGAAATGTAAACAGTAGTAAACACGACTCAACTAGCATTGTGAACACTGATGTGAATTGATCTTAAAAATCATTTTGAGTGAAAGGAGAAAGCCATGAGATTTTAGGTAAAGTTCAAACCCAGGCATTTGTTTAAGGCAAAATACAAGGTGGTAAAAACTACAGAGAAGTGTAAGAGAGTAAACACAAAATTCAAGTCTTTGCAGAAGCACAGTAGCATCGCTGATGGTTTCTTTTGGCCAAAATATGGAATACAAAGACATATATTTTGTATTGATCCTGCATGTGTGTATGTGTGCATGTATGTGCATGTGTGCATGTATGTGTATGTGTGTGCATGTGTGCATGTATGTGCATGTGTGCATGCATGTGTATGTGTGTGCATGTGTGCACTGTGTGCATGTATGTGCATGTGTGCATGTATGTGTATGTGTGTGCATGTGTGCATGCATGTGTATGTGTGTGCATGTGTGCATGTATGTGTATGTGTAGGCATTTGTGCACTGTGTGCATGTATGTGTATGTGTGCATGCATGTGTATGTGTGTGCATGTATGTGTATGTGCGTGCATGTGTGCACTGTGTGCATGCATGTGTATGTGTGTGCATGCATGTGTATGTGTGTGCATGAGTGTGCACATGTTGACATGTACATGTATGCATGTATATGCACATGTGTGCATGTGTGTGCATTGTGTACATATGTGTGTGTGCATGTGTGCATGTGTTTGCGTGTGTGTGTGTCTGTGCATGTATACATGCACACATTTAGGTTTTAACATACTTTCATTTAAGGTACTTAACAATATCAAAATAGTAAATTCTAGTCTGTTATATTTATCATGTATCTTCCAGCAAATCAGGTAGAATCACACACTCTCATATAAAAGCTTTTTAATTGCACAAAGAATTTGAACTTAAATTTGTTACATTACTAATTTCTTTAGTAGATTAATTTTCCCTTGCTCTAAGTGAGGATGAAAATGTAAAAAGTCATGTTATCCAGGAGATGGAAATAATGGTATAAAACACAAATACATGTGAGATGCTGGATTTTCGTAATCCTAACTCATTGGTGTCAGCTAAGGATAGACACACCAATTCGTGGGAAAGTAAAGTAGACAGACTGGTAATTCTTACAGTTACCACCAGTTGAATTTATGATAAGTCCAAATCTTGGTCAATTACTTTAGGTCTATGAGGTGTCCATAAAGTTCATGAGCAATTTAAAATTTAAAACTATTTTAATTTGCACACACTTTATGGACAGCCTGTATTATCTTCAAGTCTTAGAGAAATTCTACAAAGGAGAACATTAGAAACGTCAAACTGATTTGCCAGTTACACAGCTTGTGTGCTGAAAAGCTCAGATTGAAACCTGGTATATCTCTTTGCTTTGTGTCTTTGTCCTTACAGGATATTATCCTGATATTATTATTCAGGGCCGCACAGGGGGACATAATGGAGCATGATAAGATCTGGTTCTGAGTTTAGCACTGGGAATTATTAGCTGTTTGACGTTGGGTAAAAGTTAATAAATTCTTAGGGATTCCCTTTTTTAAAAATTAATGACAACAGTACCCCACATGAGAGCTGTTCTGAAATTCAAATAAAATATCCATGTAAAAGGTCTAATGCAAAACATCCAGTCAGTACGTTTTTGATTTCTTAAATTATCAACTTGTGGCAGCTTTCATCGGAAAGATTGTTGGAGACCCAACAAACTTCAGCATCCTCAAGCTGATCAGGTGAATAGAAGAAAGAGATATCAGGATAACAAAAGTGAGAATATGATAAGGAACTCACTCCCATGACCATTTCTGGAGTCATTGCTGCAGAGGACACATGATAATCCCTGAAGGAAGTTGATTCTCTCAAAATGGGGATCATTTGGGGGGTCAAGCTGTTTTAATGATGTTGAGGTGAGGGGAGCTTTATTTGGAGAAAGAGAATGAAGGAAGAAAATGAAAGAAGTCTATAATTAGGTCAGCTGTATCTGACACAGATCTTAAAACATCTCCGAGCCTGGGACAACTTACTATTTAAACAGTCTCACTCCTGTCATCCTGTGGGGATGGGTGCAGAGGAATGCTGGCCAGGAGGACCTGACATACGGGCAAGGCATAGTTCTGTGGCTGATCTGACCTGGAATGCTGCTCGGATGTGTTTAGCAAACACGTTTCTATTTCCATGACATCCTCACCATGAAAAAATCAGAGCTCCTTTGGCCAAATAAGCAATGTGGGCTTCCCATCACTCTTCACACTCCCTTTCACTGGATTTCCACATCTATATTGTTCTGAATCCTTACTTCCAACAACCTAATCTTCCAGTTCATCTAGAAGGGCTTATTCTTTTCCTGTTATTTTGTCCTGAAACTCTAGCTTAGGACTCATGAACATGTATAAACCTCCTCATTTTCTTCTAGCTGCTTATTTGTTTGTCCAAGTCCTGCCAGCCTCTGGTCCCCCGTTGCTATGATCCACTAACTTATTGGAGCCCTTGTTCCTCCCCAGCGCCAATGTCTAGAAATCATGGTAGAAATTGGGTAACTTCTCCTTGTCGGTTAGATACACGTCAGCCTTTAATGAGAAAATCTTGCTCAAAATATTAAGACCTATCTACCAGGTCAGATCTCATAGGTAAATCCCAGGACATCCCTGGGAATTATTAAAAGTGGTGTAGAAATGTAAGGTAGCATAGGTTTCCAGAATTTTAATCATCTCGATGGCAGCTGCCATTGGCAAGGCTATTCATTAGATATTTTCTCTCTGTATCTGAAATTCAAAGTCATCCTGGTTTTGCCCAGTGTTGAGCTTTGCTATCCCCATGAGACACTTCACTGTGTGTGGAAGAAACACTGATTAGAGATCCTTTAAGGCACAAGTGAGACACTGAGGTAAGGCAAGCAGCACTGTGGCTTACACTGAACTCCGTACCTGAGCGCATAGCCTCTTTCTGAATGCTTTCATAGTCATGCCAGTCCTTTCTTCTCAAACCATCTGTCCATGAATAGAACTGCCCATCTCCCAGGCCCAGTTGAAAAGTCTGTGGAAAAGGAAAGCATTCAAGCATGAAAAGGAGGTATTTCCTTTTGCATGGTAGGTAAGCACAGCCAGGCACATGATGGGCAATCAAAGAACATTTGTTGAATAAATGATTCCTCGGGTAGTGAAAAGAAAGCTATTGCTGGTGACCAGATGAATACATATTTTCTTTACCTTTAAAAGGAAAGCGTCTCTGCCACACAGCCCCTACCACTCTCTATTTTATTTTATCCACAGAAATTAATAGGATGTGACCTCTAAGCATAAATGCCTAGCTGTTTTTACTTGCCCAGAGTGTCAATATTAATAATTCTACCAATTCTGGCATTGCCCTTAATTAATTTTGCAGGTCATTTCGTCCATTTTAATCAAGCATATTTGCTTTTGTCCATTTTAAGCAAGCGTATTTGAGTGTTTGTGTAACACTACCAACCATTCACTGAATGCTCAGTATGTGCCAGGTGCTATGTTAAATACTCTGTGTATAGAAGTTTGTTTAATATTTTTAATAGTCTTGGCTTATAAATCCCCATTTTTTTTGCCAAGTAAACTGAGGCTCAGAGAATCACAATTACTTCAATTAAATCACAATTGACAAAACCAGGATTTGAATCAGTTCCGTTAAGACCAAAATTGTGGACCAAACAACTATCAAGTACGGTATCCCGTCTAGAGTTCTGCTGAATTATACTGTGTGTTTATTCTTCCTTATGGTCAAAATAATCATCCCCCCTTGTCCACTAGAGACAAAATATATGCTTTATGCTTTTCCAAAACACAATACATTGTAATGTCAACTTGAAAATTATTTCTGCATACCTGAAGCTAATTCTATTCCAGGGCATTTATTTCTGGTAATAAGAGAAAAAAGTTTTGGATAAAATTTACCTTTACAATCTTAAAGATAATGTAAAATAAATTTTTTCATATCCACATACTGTTTTTTTTTTCTTTTTTGTTCTTTTGGGAAAGCAGTAATACAGCTATAGAATAAGGAAAAAAGTCTAAAAGTAGATAGTTTAGGTAAAAGGTGAATAATTTCAGTGAGGCATTTTTATTCTAAGAGCCATTCCAAGGCACATAAAATGTCTTGTTTGTTAGTTTTAGATAACATAGCTATGATGATTATGAAAAATTACCTACCTCAGCCCATCTTTATAGCTTATAAAGATCTGCTTGTTTTGAAAGGATAAAAGTGGTGCATAAAATTAAAAAAAAAAAAGACAGGATAGTTAAAATCAGACAAAAAAATTTCCAAATCAAATGGCTGTCATTGACAAACCTCATGGTAGTGGGGGAGCACAGGAGAAAAGAAAAGAGGGAAAACATGTAAATCTGAAATATTCGAAATAATGAGGATACATTTTAAAGGAAGATAAAAAGAAAGGAAAATTATGGAAAAGCAAACAGAAAACAACAAAATAAAAAGGGAAGAAAATAAAAATATATATAATTTGGGGATACATATTACACATTAAAAAATCAAGAATTTTTTCTAATTGATGTTGAATTCAGCTATGCATAGAAGGTTTTAAATACACAACCCATGTTTTGTCTCAGCACTCATTTACAGACTGTCCTGCGCACTAATGAAATCTCCCACACTGAGTCAGACAGGTCCAGCCTACAAACATGACTTTCAGATGAAGACAGATAATTTCATAGCATATTTTCACATGAAATAAGCATAGTCTTATGTAAACCCCACCAGGCAAGCTCCCTCTCTGGTTACCATCGATACTGTTTCTCTTACTTTGATAACTTGAAGGTAGAACATTCTTAGTTACTGGCAATACAAAGCAAATTGAACACAAAAGCCAATCTTCACTCTTTCTAGAAACCACATGAAAACACCCATAAGCAGTTAGTTGATGACAAAACGTTTTGGCCGGCTACTGAGATCTCCTGGCAAGGAAGCATTTTGTCCTCACACGTCACTGCATTTTCAAAACACTTAAGAATTGGAGGCAACAGGTATTTCTGATGGTGTGGTAAAGGGCAAAAAAGAAGAGATTATTGACATTTTTTACGAGGGGTGGTTAGACTCTTCTGAGTCGTTTCTCCAAGTTTAACAATGTGGCAATTTCTGAGGGCACCCTCCATGCGTCCCCTCCCCATGCAACTGGAGTTTGAATGGGGGAAGTGTCTTCTTGGAACACTGGAAACTTTTGCTTACAAGGATGCCCAGGTGCAGTGGGAATTAGGCTTCCATGGTAGCACACCAAACCTTGTCAACGAAGCTTTAGTATCTCTCTATACTCACAGAAAGATGCCAGTCCAAGCTTATACCCTTGAATGAGAGATAAAGAGATTCCATGGTCTACACCCAGTCACTACACAACCCCCACCTTAGCAAGTCCTTTCCATGCGTAGAACTTCATGTCAGTATTTTCACTAGTTCATTTGTAAGTATGAATAGTCTGGTGGAGCACAGTGCTTACACCTGTAATCCCAGCACTCCAGACAGGAATATCCCTTGAGCTCAGGAGTTCAAGACCAGCCTGAGCAAGAGTGAGACCCTGTCTCTACGAAAAATAGAAAAACCAGCTGGGCATGGTAGTGGGTACCTGTAGTTCTAGCTACTGGGGAGGCTGAGGCAGGAGGGTGGCTTGAGCCCAGGAGTTTGAGGTTGCTATGAGCTGTGATGATGCCATGGTGCTCTACCCAGGGCAGCAGCGTGAGACTCTGTCTCAAAATAAAATAAAATAAAATAAAATAAAAACAAGCCAGGCAGCCAACTCTTGCCAGGCATTTCAGAGGTCCCTCAACATAAAAAGATGAAAAACTTGAAGGGAACAAAGGCAATGTGAGACACAGATGAAAATTTAAGAAAATATAAATTTAATTTCTTCAAAGAGCTTTAAGGAAAGTTTCTCCAAAGAAACAGAAATTTAAAAAGAACAGGACATGTAGAGGATAAAGAAGAGTTCTTGAAAAGTAAAAATGTGATCTCAGGAAAGCAACAACTAAGAGACGGCTTGGAAAAAGGATGACAAAGGGACCCAAAGAAATAGAAAAACAGAAAATGAGAGACAGAGAGAAAAAGGCAGATACAGAGAGAGGTGGGGAAGTGGGAACGAGCCTCAGTCCTGACTGTGCAGGGGGCTTGAAAAGCACCCCTGTGAAAAGGAAGAGTTTAAATAAGCGAACAGGCAAGCAAACTTACTCCTTTTCTCTATTTTAGGACACTATTGAAATGAGAGTTGCAGTTCTTCTAAAGATATTAAAATGAATTAATGACACATATATAAAAAAACAAGCAAATAAAAAGCAAATCAATAGAAAAAGTTGCATAAAAAGGGGTAATTATAGCACACTGTTCAATTCGATATGAATAATACAACCTAAATATTGGCTTAACTAAATGTGGTGCTATGTCTATACCAGTGGTTGAGGGAAAGAGGGAATAAAATCATTGAACAGATATTTTATAGAAAAGGAAGACAGAAAATAAAGACAAAATCAGGAAAAAATCAGAGAAAAAGAATAGCCATGTTATCTATGAATATGGAGTCGTATATGACAATAATTATAAGAGACTGACACAGGGATCCCTGGATATAAGAAATTGCACATAGAGGGAGCAGGCCAGAGGACAGCTGGGTACTATTATGGACGTCATAGTAATATTGCCTCTTAAGAATTATTTGCAAGTATTTACATACAAATAAATTTCAAAGCTTCTCGAGCATTTTTAGCAGGTATTAGTGTCCCAGCAAGATGTGTTAGCATCATGAGAACATTTCATGATGATGGGGGATTCTGGTTAAAGCAGATCAGATAAAATGTTTCGTAGAAGCCATTTGAGGATGTGCTTTAACAATTCCTCTCCTGTCTGTGCCAATGCGACCCCCAGACCAGCAGAGTCAGCATTGGCCTGAGCACCTGGCAGAAACACACACCCCAATCCCAGTCCAGTCCTATGAAATCAGAAACTGGAGACACAGAAATCTGTGTGTTATTAACAAATTCTCTAGGTGACTCTGAGGCTTCTTAAGGGTTGAGTGCCCCTAATCTTTACACATAGGAAAATGACAAAATTATCACATTAAAAAAATCAAACTCATTAGCATAGCACTTGCCACAGTCACATACAGGGCTGATGACCGATACCAGGCTAGGAATGCCCACATCCTTTGGACCTGTCAGAAAGGTAAGTGCACAGAGCCAAACCAATCCTGCTGAATCTGAATAGAACTGCCATGGACCCAAAGCCTAGTCATCCCATAAATGGCCCCTCAGGACTTGGATCTCCTTTCCCACGAGCAGTCTCAGGCCTGGACCCACTTGGTCCTCTCTGGGGTGATGTTGCATGTCCTCTGTTTGACGACAAGAGTGCAGAGCCATTATCTACGACTTTGTAAAGTTAATATAAAGAACACTGTACCTGCACGGTCAAGATATTTCAGGCCCCTTGTTAGGCCATTTACTTGATGAGCACTCTTTCCTCTTTGTGGTTTCACCTTGAGGACATTTTATTCATTGTGAAGTCTCTACAAATAATTAACTTGAAAAAAAATGCTTGCTGGGAATGGAAGAGACAGAATCCATTAAGTAGAAGCCACACATAATAAGTAATAAATAGGTAGAGCGAGGTCCAGAGCCTGTGGAAACATAATATCCTTTTGAATGGGTTCTGAGCAAAAGTTTGCAAGGGCAGCTCCTCCCAGGCAGTGTATTTGGCAGAAGTATTGCTCTACTGCTGCAGCTTCGGTGCTCCGGGATGTGACATGTCGGGTGAAAACTAGGGTGTACTATTACTGTAGGAAGGATGGGCTCTGGGGGTGCCTGGTGCTGTTTTTAGCTACTGCTAACTTAAAACACATCACAAGAACTCAAAGTGTGGAAATCTCTGGTGAATACAAAGAACTTGCCCCTCAATTCTGAATTCAGGCAATCTTGTTTATCCCAGCTACAAATGGTGATAACAACAGTCACACTTGAGAATCTCCATAGTCTTCTTAGTAAAGTATGTCAAGAATGGGAAAAAAAAGTGTTCAATGTATTCAATACTACTATGAAATCAATATATACTCACCTACATGCTCATATGAATGGTGAAACATAACTATAGCCCAGAAATTAGAAGGGAAGAGGAGAGAGAGGGGAGGGGAGGGGGATATGAGAGGAGGAAAGGTATTTGGGGGGACCTCACCTAATGTACATAATGCACTCTATTAAGAAATGAGTATTAAAAAAAGAAATGAGTACAATTGTGATAGATGTGTTACTTAGTTCAATGTAAGCATTTCACATTGTATATCAAAGCAGTACACTGAGCCTCATAAATCCATCAATGTACAAAGTTATGATTGAATAAAAAATAAGAAGGAAAGGAAAAGATAGTCTGTGTTCTAAAACCCATCTTAGGTTTTATAAATCAATCAACAGATTTTTCTCTTGTAATCAACCTCTTACTCTACTTGTTCCTGGGACGCCAATGTGACGCAGCAGAGAATGGCTGGATCCAAGCCCAGAAGGCGCAGTTAGTTTCTGTATTCCCTCTAGGTCTCTCTTAGCTCATAGAGGAAAGGAGGGCAATGCAAATAACATCCACCTTGCCCACCTCACAAGGCTTTTTAAGTAGTAAGCCAGATAAAGTACACAAAAGCCCTTCACTCATCAGAAAGTGATTTATAAATGCTGATTGTTGTTGCCATCTCTGCTATTTTTATAGATATATGTGTTTGTGTCCGTTGCCCTTAAAACATTTTAACATAGTTGCAGAAATAAAACTTCAACCATTAAACAAATCATAAATTATGTAGGCCAAACTCTTTTACAGTAGGTGCTGATGGAATATCTCGATAGTGTGAATTCTTATGCTGGATATATTTAAGTTTCTTATTATTTAAGGCACCCAGGAGGTGTGCCAAACACAGTGCTACTGAAAAAGTCTCTCAAGGGATCCCATGGATGGACAAGAGGAGAGGACTGACATTTATGCTGATGTAAATTTCTTCTCATTAAAATAAAAGAACAGATGATAAAATAGAGTTTAGAAAGGTTTACCTCATATCATTAAGTTATTAAATCACATAACATTTAATAATACTATGTATGTGACAAAGTAGACTTTCAGCCAAGGGTGTCTGCCTTTAAATTGTATGAATTAGCAAATAGCCAAACAAGTACAAAGACAGTCTGCATTTCTGTATTCCCATAAAACATGCTAAGTCAGTGCCACAGAGAAAAGTCGCTTTTTTTTTAGTAGATAAGACAAAACTTTCAAACAAAGAGAGACTAAAGGCTAACAAACTCAAGAAAAAAGCTCAACATGTCTAATCATTAGGGAAATGCAAATCAAAACTACAATGAGAGATCAACTAACTCCAGTGAGATGGCTTGAATTAAAAAGTCCCCAAACAACAGCTGCTGGGATGGATGCAGAGAGAAAGGAATTGTTATATGCTGTTGATGGGGCTGTAAATTAGTGGAGAGACCTCAAAGAACTTAGAGTAGACCTCCCATTTGATCTAGAAACCCCGCTACTGTGTATCTACCCAAAGGAAAAAAGGTCATTTTATACAAAGGACTTCTGCACTGTAACGTTTATAGCAGCACAATTCACAATTGCAAAGACGTGGAAACAGCCTGTGTGCCCACCAATATATGAATAGATTAACAAACTGTGGTACGTGCGTGCTATGAAGACTACTCAGCCATAAACAATGTTGATCTAGTATCTTTTTGACAACCTAGAAGGAACTGGAAACTCTTCTTCAGAGTGAAACAACCCATAGAAAAACGGAAGAACAAACACACATACTCAGTACCAAGTTGGAACTGAGAGCTCAACACTCCAGTGCACATTTGAAAGTAAATCTCAGCGACGATCAAGCTGGAGGAGGAATGCAGGGGATGGGTGAATTCACACTATTGTGTACAGAGCACATTGTCTGTGTAAACCTGGCTGGGCTGACCAAGACCTCCACCTTGTAAATGCACCCTTTGTATTTATCCTGAGCTGCCCTGGATAGAATGCCATAGTGCTACAGCTCACAGCAACCTCAGACTCCTGGACTCAACCAATCCTCCAGCCTCAGCATCCTGAGTAGCTGGGACCACAGGTGTCTGCCATAACACTTGGCTAATTTTTTGCTATTTTTAGTAGAGACAGGGTCTCACTCTTGCCTAGGCTGGTCTCGAGCTCCAGGGCTCAAGGGATCCTCTTGCCCTGGCCTTCCAGAGTGCTGGGATTACAGGTGTGAGTCACCTTGCCCATCCACAAAATTATTTTCATACACCATTTTAATGATACTCATTTGGTCACTCCCCAAGGTGGCTGTGTAGGTTGTCAGGTTGGAAGAGATTTGAAAAAGTGAAAAAGTTAGAGGCAGAGTTAGTTCTGGTAAATGATAATGGAACACTGCTCTGATTTTATTTTGAGGACAAGAAGAAGAAAGAAAAAGCAGCTGAGTGCTTTGATGCTCAGCATCTCAGGCAAGACCATTTCTCACTTACAAAACACTGAGACGCTGGCCGCACAAACTCAAAGGTGAATTTTTCTCCATATAGAAATGTTTACTTTTATTATGTGTGCGTGTATGTGTTGCTTTAAGGTATTTGTTTGCAAGAAAAGGCTGCTATCACACTCATGTTATAACCACATTTTATTTTAAATGCTTCTATTAACCCACAATACAAGGAACACACAATTTGAGAGTTCTATGGTCCCAACTCCAATCACCCTGACACTATTTTTGAATGAGATTTTTATTCTTTGGTCAGTGAGAAGATTAAACATCACTTGTTTCCATGGGCAAAGGTCAGCTCACTTTCATTTTAGGATTTCTTGGGTTTTTTGTGAAGAATTTCTGAAGATGCCTCCCAATTTAGCTAGCTAGGACTCATGTCTAGATAGCTGAAGAAAAAAAGAAAATTATGTGTTAACTTCTTTTCTCCCTATATTGTCACTTAAGTTTTATTAACTTTAAAACTAGAATTAATTGTCAGTCAACAGAAGCTTCTGTTAGTAAATGATCAGAAGGTCAGTACCAAACTATTCTTACATGAATAACCATTTTGTTAAAGAAAATGGGTGGTGCCTATGGCTCAGTGGGCAGGGCACTGGCCCCATATATCAAGGGTGGCCGGTTCAAACCCGGCCCCAGAGAAACTGTAACAAAAAATAGCCGGGGGATGTGGTAGGCGCCTATAGTCTTGGCTCTTCAGGAGACTGAGGCAAGAGAATTGCCTAAGCCCAAGAGCTGGGAGCTGTGACGTCATGGCACTCTATTGAGGGCCACAAAATGAGACATTGTCTCTCTAAAAAAAAAAAGAAAGAAAGAAAGAAAGAAAAAGAAAATGAACTAAAAGTGCCTGGTAAATTTTTCTCTGATATTAAATAGGGGTAGGAACTCAGAAGTAATCATAATATTGCACCTACCCAAAATTTCCACCTAAGTATGTGATGTAGGATAGTTGTGTTACTGACCCTCAAAATTACTATGATTTTTACTGTTTTTCATCACAACAGAAACCCGCGAGGCTCAGCAGGGGAGGGGAGCCCTCTCTACCCCAGATTTCTAGGCAGAAGCATACCTGGGAGGAATGTTGAAGGGATCAGCTTCTTACAAAAATGATAAATTTTCTGAGAATATTTGCCATCTCAGAGTATTCTCTTTGTGATTCCTACTGGGCAAGATAAAAAATAACAACAACAAGAAAAACACACAAAACACAAAAATTAGTAATAGATGTGGATAGCATTTCTGCAAAAATGTAAGATCAAAGAAAAGATCTTGTCAAAAAAGTGGATCATACTAACCTTCAAGAATCACCTGTTCCCCATTTTGCTGGTGAATCCAAATATTTGTGGTTTTCTGAGAATATTATGCTTGAGTTTTGTGCCCCCTCCCCCCCGAATTTCTCTTCAGAAGGACTTCACGTGGTGCCTCCAGAATGCCACCCGATCAGTCCCTCAAGGAAAAATCACAGATCCTCAGTTGTTCTCCAGAATCTGTGATTCTATTTTCTTAGTAATCTGAACTTACTCTGCTACATCTAAAAGGAAATGTAATGTAGAAAGTTGAAATGAGGGCGGTGCCTATGGCACAAAAGGGTAGGGCACCGCTCCATATGCCTCAGGTGGTAGGTTCAAACCCAGCTATGGCAAAAAAAAAAAAAAGATGAAATGAGAGTTAGAGAAGAAGAGCTGTGATTTTGCATCATGGTAAGTATGATAGTGACAAAAACAAAAGCAAAAGAAGAGCTCTTCCTCCAGCTTGTCTGTCACCCAAGTAGTGCTTCATTTGTCTGCTGATAAAATAAGCAGTGTAAGAAAGAGCACCAGACCCAGAATTACGGCCAAAGATATAAAATTCATTCACAATTAAGCAATGATGAGAAATCATTGATTTTCAACTGGTGTGCCATGAGAGCATCTTAGGTGTAAATTTTTAAAGATCATTAATTAGGTTATTTCAAAAAAGGTTCAAAGTGTAGTTAAGCATATTGTTTTTGCTTTTTATTCTCTCTTTTTTGTTTTTGATCAACATAATTTCAGTGTACTGCAGAAGTTTAACTACAGGTTCAGATGTGTCATGAGGTAAAGAAGGTTGAAAAACACTGCCCTAGATGATAGCAGGGCTAGGTTACCTATTTCATATTCCTGCAATATCACTATATAAACACACATTTAATTTGGCTATAGTTATAAATTATAATTGTTATAGTACCTAAAATCATCACATGAGCCAGTGCCAACATGTAGAGGAGACCTCAATGCTGTCTTCAATGTGATATTTCCTTCTTTCAGTTTTGTTGAAATTTTAAAGGCTTTGAAAGTGAAGATTTGAAATCTTTAACTGATGGAAAGTGTCCTAAACAGCAAAGATGATTACAGTATGCAACCTTCATGCTGAAAAGCTCCGACAAATATGTTTTTAAGCCTGTCTGTCCTAATAGCTGAGTTGGTGTTATAAGCTCAATCAATCTTTAGGAAAATCCAGTGAAAAGGTAACAAAGTTATTGTAAACCTTTAAAAATTGAACTCTTGAAGATGGCGGAGGAGATGCATCTCTGAGTCAACTCTCCCGGTGGTTTCAGGTGAGAGTGGGCTTGTTGGATCTCTTCTGCATGGAGTCCTTGCGCGAATAGGCAGTGCAGGGTGAGCAGCAAGGAGGTGAATTGCTGGATTGGAAACATACCCCAGAACTGCGGTGTCAGCCAGAGAATCTCAGGGCAGCAGCTGAAAGGGCGCCATCTGTGACCTGCGGCGCCAGGCTAGGGGCCTGCGCCCTGTGGCACTGGACCTCCCGTCCTCCAGCTTGCTTCCAGAGAGACAGAAACCAATCCCTCCCCCGCGAAGGGCCTGTGCCCAACTCTCCGGGAGTTTGCATGTCTCGCGGAGAGTGCGGTGAGGCGTGGACTCCCGGGCGGTATTTGGCGGCCAGAAACGGGAGACATTCAGACCCAGTTCGGGGTGTTAGGGACCCAGGCTTTCGGACAGAAACTCAAGGGGAAGGGACCCTGCTTGGGAACCGATCCATCCCGTAATCTTGGAAGTCTGTGTGTGGAGCTACACTGACTCGGAGACCGGCAGGGCGGATCAGTTCCCGTCTTGCAAAGTCCCAAGAGCCTTTTGAACGATCCGCTGTGGCTGCGGCAGTCACGGCACCTCTCTCCTCAGAAATAAACTAAATTCCGAGGGCAGAAGGAGCCCTCTGGCTCTTTCCCCTCGGACCACACAAATTTGTTTGAGAAAAAGCCAGGAGTCGAGTGCGGGGAATCGGTTCCCTTCCTACAAACACTAACAAAAAAAAAAAAAAATCTTTTGAACTTCCTGCTGCAACGGGCGGAAGCTGATCGAAGGGAAACTGGGAACTGAGTGAAAGTTTGGCGAAGTGCGAACTTGTGTCCCAAGTTCGGAGGACAGATAGAAGTGGGCGGCCAGACAAGAACCAGATATAAAGTTAAATTCTCAAAATGGCGTATCCCTAACACC
>CAUYTI010071501.1:0-22454 GCA_963575145.1 Galago senegalensis
GCTATGTTAACCAGTTAGATGAAAGTATTTCAAATTGTATATAGAAACAGTACACTGTACCCCATGACAGTATGCTATGCTATGATTTAATAAAAAACAAAACCAAATTCCTAGGAGAGGATTTGAGGTCTAAGGGACCTGCCTTGGATCAGGTGTTACCACTTGTCCAGTTAGCCATATCCAAGGGTAGATGTCACATTCCCACTGTGGCTAACAGGGTCCCACACCTGTAACTTCAAGGATCAGATGTGAGGTGGAGGAAGACAGTCCCAGAGAATGAAAATTGATTGGGAGCTGGGTAGAAACCCTGAAAGTATGTCCAAAAAATATAAACACCATCACACTGATCACACACACATGCACACAGACGTGAACAATATCCAGTGTCGTGTCCCCTATGTTTAATAACTAGTTGAACAAAAATTGTAATCACTTAAACTTCTAAAGTGAAGAAAAATGTATTATTTTAAGTAAAATTTCACTATAGTGGCCTTTTTATTTTCCTCAGCTCAGGGGTGAGTTCTATAACCACGAGGGTGTCTTCCAATGCTACCATTCTCTGGTTAATGGCATGGGAGGTGATCAGGCACAGTGAGTGTGAATTTCCACTTCTCACCGTTTTCTGCAGTAAATTAACCAAGCTCATAGACATTAAAAAAAAGGTACTTAAACTAACACTTAGCCAGTTGTCCTGGATACAGATATATTTGACTATTTGCAAAAATCAAACCCACCCTCAAATGACAAAAGTGTTCCTCCATTGATGATATTGAATAGAAAATGCTATAGATTTTATTAGCAATTATGACTGTGGTGTTACAAGAAAACAAAATTCAAACCACTGTTGAAAACCAGAAAGTAAAATGACAAAGACTTAGCCTCCTAAGGTGTATACTTTTAAGCCATGAATATGTAAGAGTTTGAGCTATATATACTAGTTCTGGCGTGTTCACTTTTTTAGAAAATCAGTACCATTACATAATTAGTAGTACACTTCAAATAGACAAGCATTAATTAAAGTACTATTATTGTGTTTAAATGGTTGACAATATTACCCTTATAAACACACTCATTCTTTAGTTACCTCTTGCTTTTCCAGGCTAGAAGAAGACAAGGGGTTAAGAAAATACATATGAAGATCCCAGGGTACATACGAATTTCCATGAAAATGGAAAAGAAAGGGAACAATGTGCCTTAATGTCATTTCAGCCTTATGCATAATTTAGGCCTTTCTGTAGGCCGGTTTGGTTTAGATCAGTGGTCCTTCATGTGACTACATTCACATAGCCTTACATTATAAATCTACTTATTAATTTTTTGCCAGAAAGTATCTGGAGATGATTTCTAGCCGGAGTTCTTCCCTCAGATAATAATGGCAGACATGTCATCTAAAATTCTTCTGATTTCCTTTAGTTTAACAAGTCATTCCTCCCATGACATATCTAGAAGCCTTCAGGCACCCAGGGCAATGCAGTATTTTTAAATGGACAAAACAAAATCTTCATCCTATATTTATTTCCATTAGGAAGAAAAAAATATGCAAATCTCCTATCAGAGTGCAGCTGAGGGATACATAAGCAGTTGATGAAAAGACATTCATTTGAAATACAATTTCTCTGCAGTTGCTGGATCCCACCCGCCTCCCCTCCCCGATTGTCTGGACTAGATGGGGGAGAGGTTACTGAGCTATGAATGTATTTCCCATATTGGCTAGCAAGCAGCAGTGGAGCTAATGTACTGTGTATTCAAATGAGACTCTTTAAAGCAGAGTCGAATTGAACTCAGATGCAAATCACAGTGGCAGGAGCACTTTCTGCTGCCCTTTGTCCCTTCTGTCTGTGTCCTTAAGCATAGTCAAGGACTCCCAGCTGAGATGTTTAGCCTTCTGAGAAAGTAAACAATCTGGTCCTCCCTCCCTTAACATAGACATACCCATGGTGTGCCTTGCCTGCTGAAAATGTGCCGCCAGGCCGTCCTCCTCTGAGATGGGGCAGCAGCAGGTTGGTAGAAACACGCGAGAGAAGAAGGCAAGCTTCGTGATGGGGCACAGAGAAGGCGGCTTCCCCACCATACATGGTAACCCATTTGACAAGGAAAAAAAGAACCCGAGCACACCCACCACAACTCACCATCAATCAGGGTGAAGCCAAACGAAAATTTCAGATTCGAAATGTACCTAAGGGGGGACAGAAAGACTCCTGTTCCTCCTCAGCTCATCTTCTGTCTCCTCCAGCAGATAAGTTAAAGATTCACTGGAAAAATGATGCATGGCACTGAGCAGAAACTATCCAGATCACTCGGCTGGAAATAGAGCCCCACACAGCCCTTTCAGGAGGGAAGGGGCCGTCTCTGTACTGTATTAGTGGCTGAACTAATGCGAGGATAAAATAGCATGTGATCTCGCTTTTAAAAGTTGCTGAATAAAATTCAGCAGGCTGATTTAAATATATGAGCTAATTATCTGTTGCAAGTGAATTAAAAATACGGAAAGTTTCACAAAGCATACTGATTTTTTTAAAAAAATAATTTTACTTCTGCTAACTAAATGTCAGCTCCACTTACAGGAGCTCATCATATTCTTTTTAGTTTTCATGATTCTATTTATTATTCATACGAGAGGGAAGATTCCCATTTCATAACTCTGTAATGAGAAACATCCTGCTCTGGGTGGACATGAAAAGCACAAATTGGGAAGGGAGGACTGCTTATGGCTCCAACCGATACGCTCAGTGTGGCGTGACGCTGAGTGTCATGTGTGGGCAATTTAATTTGGGCTGACGGGGCATATGTGTAGAGTCAGTATATGCTGAATGTGCAAGAGACACGCTTATGATGCCATTTTTGTCTAAGGCAAATATGGTCCCAGCTTCTTATCCACGCAATGAGTTTTGGTCATGGTATCAGGCCTAACGCAGGGAGACACTGTTATTAGTACCGCATGTGGCTTTGAGAGGCACACAGAAAGTTGGTCCTAGTGCCTTTATTTTTCCATGGCTGGTGGCAGGACAATTATTCCCCTGTGTGGGTAGAATTTCATTACACCCTTATAGATATCACTGCCTGTAACTTGTGGTGAGTTGGAGGAGTTGAGGCTGTAATTTTTATCCTTGTAAAGGAAATTATCCACCCTCCCCCAAGCCAAGTAGCATCACCATCACTTGAATTATTTTATCAGATGAAAAACCAGGCTAGCAAAACGTCCAATAGCACACTGCCTTAGAGAAACCCCCAGAAATGGAAAGAATATGTGTTTCTAGATGGGTGGAGGACAAGAGGGAAGAAGGCAGTGTGTTCTGGAAGCCAGGTCTCCGATTGCCGAATGAAGGCAGCGGGCAGGGCCTTCAGAACAAGGTGGAACTAATTCACAGTGTCAGCAGTGGGCAAGAACTGACCCTAATCATCACCAGCCTTCTCGGCCTAAGATAAGTGGTACCTGTCAGGCAGTACCATACCTTTATTTTTTGGAAGCGTAAGAGTGAAAGCGATGAGAGAGAGGTGGATTTTAGCATGCAGCACGCAGGGTAGAGACAAAACAGTCTCTGCTTGCTGCCTTTTCTCACACGGGTTTCCTGCTGAGTCAGAAGACTAGCAGGTTCCCACGGGGCTTCTGAACGTGGGAGGGAAGCAGCACTGAGCTCCAGAACTTGGGGCTGAATGATGGGAAGACGCTGGCTCTCTCAAGACAACAGTGTCTTCTATGTTTTTCAATTAATCACCTTTTCCCAGAATCTTTCTTGGGTAAATGAGAAATGCAGCCAGATATTTTGTAGGGCTGCCAGGAGGTCAGAGGTCAGGTATAGCGATAATGTTGAAAAATAATTAATTAGCTGACATGCTCTCAGAAAACTCTCTCAGGGAAAAGTCTCTCGCCACACTGCAGAAGGATAAGCTAAAAGGAAAGAGAAAAAGAAAGGAGAAAGCAGCAGATGAGGGAGTGGAATTTGCAAAGGAAGAAAAAACAAAATTGCTTTTATTTGTCCCTTCAGAAGCATTTTAAAGAGGTTTTTTTCTTCAGCCTAACCCACGGTATTCCTGTTCTGTCAGTGTTCACCGAGTTGTTTTCTCCCCCCGTGAATAAACAGCAAACTGTTTCTTCAGGAGTAAATTGTATTTACTGCATACACAATTAACCACAGCACTTACACATCTTTAGAGTTGTTTTCATTCACAGTCTGCTTGTGTGGAGGAACTTGGAATACACAAATGATCAAAACTCAGCGAAATTTACTCTTTCATCTACTCACAGAATCCAATCTTCTGTTCCAATAGCCTTTTAAGATGTCAAAGATGTCCTTGACCCTCAGTGAACAATGAAAGCTCCAGGCTAAATAACCAGTGATCTATCTGACTTTCTCTAAGACCTTCCCTTTCATTTGGAGGGGCTTAAAATATCTGGCTGCAATCCCCAAAGGACAAAGGATGCATTTGTTGATGATTGACCTTCCCATGGTTCCTCCTAATTGTTGATATTCTTTGAAAGTAGCCATGTGCCTTAGGGACAAGGTGAGGTATAAGGGACATAGGTGCTTTAGTCTGCTGCTTAATTTTAACTCTTAAAAACTGATCTGGTTGGGCAGCACCTGTGACTCAGTGGGTAGGGCACCAGCCCTTTATTCTGAGGGTGGCACGTTCAAAGCTGGCTCCGGCCAAACTGCAACAACAACAAAAAATAGCCAGGTGTTGTGGCAGGCACCTGTAGTCCCAACTACTCGGGAGGCTGAGGCAAGAGAATCGCCTAAGCCCAGGAGATGAAGGTTGCTGTGAGCTGTGTGATGCCATGGCACTCTACCAAGGGCAATAGAGTGAGATTCTGTCTCTAAAAAAATGATCTGGCAGTTCTGAAAGTATCCTGGGCCCACCTCTGCTGTATGGTTTCTAGCTGGCCCACACAGAAGATGGTATATTTAGCAAAGCCATTCTTGACAAAACCAGAGAAATAGGAAAATGACCCCTCATGGATGGACTACATATCTGGTTCATGTTTTGATTAAAGTTAAGAGTGGGATAAGGGTCAAGAGATTTTCATATCAGCAAGAAGCAGAGATCTAAGTTTGAAATCAAGGAACAAACCAAATCAGAGTGATTCCCAGATTATAAGAAATAAGATGATAAGATTATAAGAAATATTTAGAGAGGACATAATAATTTAGCTGTGGGGTGGTGCCTGTGGCTCAGTGGGTAGGGCACTGGCCCCAAATACAGAGGGTAGCAGGTTCAAACCCTGCCCCAGCCAGTTAATACAGCAGTGACGACTGCAACCAAAAATAGCCAGGCACTGTGGCAGGCGCCTGTAGTCCTAATACTCAGGAGGCTGAGGCAAGAGAATCACCTAAGCCCAAGAGTTGGAGGTTGCTGTGAGCTGTGACACCATAGCACTCTACCAAGGGTGACAAAGTGAGATTCTGTCTCAAATAAACAAATAAATAATTTAGCTGCAGTCTGAGGTCTTAGACTTAGGTTCAAATAACAATAATAATTACAAAACTAATGTAGCATTTAGTATGGCCCAGGTGATATTTGAAATTCTTTTAAGGGTTTTAATTACCTAATCTTCACAATGACCCAGTGCAGGAAATAATAGAGTTATTCCCATTTTTATAGATGAGGTGACCACGGCTCAGATGTTTGTGGCTAGTGTGTGGCAGAAAGAGACTTGAACCCACTCAGGCTGGTTCCAGAGCCCATGATCTTGGCTGCTACATGAATATGTTCAGATACGGGAATGTGTATTCCAATCTGTATTAAAGGGGATTTTTCCATATCTACAGTTACCTTTAGTGCTTATCATTTCCTAAATTGAGAAGATGATTCTGACAACATTCCCTGCCAAATTTTGAATATTCAATGACAGGAACATATTATGAAATGAAATGTTAAAAGATGATTTTTAAAATCCTCAGTGGAACTTCTAGTGCTCTAGGTACTAACTCCCAAGTCTCTCGTTACTGAAAGGAGGCTTACAGTGATTGCAAGCTTGTATGTTTCAGCCTGCTCCCAAGGAGAAAACCTGGATTGTCATTTGCACGGAGTACCTTTCTTTCTCAATGCAGTTATCATAATGGCAGATACTTAATTTTCTTTTTTGTTACTTGCTCAACATTTCTCTCCTCCTTAAGCTCACCACTATATTTCTGGTGGATATCCTGGTGCCTGGCTCAAGATTTCATAAAATGCCTGGCTCGTTTTACACCGTAAAATGCTCAAGAGATATTTGTTGAATAAATGAATGAATGAATGAATACATCCTGGCAGCATCTTCCTAGTTCATCAGTGAATTATTACCCCATGGAAATGAGGGTGACAAATAGTTGTTTGCCCTATCCCCTCGCCTGGCAATTCATCAAGGAATTTTCCTGTTCGCTAGCAGATTCAATGCTTGCTTTCTTTAAGAGGGATTTCAGTGTGTTACACAAGGGATTGTTTTCCTAAGGATGTGATTATTCCCAGCTTGATCCTACTGCTGTGATATGGCCACATCGGCACAGAGCTCACGTGGCATGGGATTAGGCTGTTCTCATTGTGTGAAGTGACTTGGACATGTTGCTGTGCTTATTAGAGTGGGGGTCTGCGGATCACTTTACAAAGGCAACAGCTGCAGCCATTACTCCAACAGTTATGTCATAATTTGGTGTGTGCGACACCTCTGCACGGCGCACGCAACAAAAACATTTATTCTTCTCATCTGTCAATGTATTTGTGCCTCTCGTCTCTTTCTCTTTCTCTCTCTCTCTCTCTCTCTTTTTTTGCTTCTTTTCACAAGTGGCAGAATGCATCCCAATTCCCAAACAATTGGCTTCTCTGCAGAAATAGTCTTAAGGCAGCTGCTTTCTTATAGCACATTTTTGAATGATTATATATATATTTTTCTTAATAAGAAACAAGCTTTTTCAAATGCAGAGACAGTTTCAAAGCACATAATGGTATTCAATTAACCAAATACTGACTACACCTCAGTGGTGTGGGTTAGTGCAAACACTCCATTTGACTCTTGGGGAAACCAAGACTTTCATGGGATTATCCGGTCTAAAAGATACTGAATCCTTAAAACAGGCCAGAGGAAGGCACTTTTCATAATGCGCTCATCCCACCTCCGCCCTCACGTGATACAGATCTGAGATGGTGTGAGATAATCCCCCAATTAGGTTCAGAAGGAAACTGAGCTGAAATGGCTTATCTGAAGTCACACAGTTAATCAACACTAGAGCAGGATTAAGCTCTGGGTTGCTGGATCACAGCCATGTGAGAGTTACATTGTACTTCTTTCACACCATTAGTCTATGAGTGAACTTGACAATCATTGGTGTGAGCAGGGTTCAAACATTAGGCTTAGGTGCCCCAAGCCAGCTGTGGCAGGAATATGTGGAGAAGTCCCACTGGTGCACAGCAGCAAGTTTTCCTGACAACTCCATTTCTTCCCTGAGAGGTGTGATACTCTGGCTGTGTGGGCTGTGTGCTTCCCTCTACTACAGAGCTGGGAAGCCTCTGTGGCTTGCCTTCAACCTGGACAGTGGGGTTTTCCTAATATGAGCTTCTCTAGCTGTCAGCATGTGGGCAGCTGTAGGGAGGACCAGTGTCTAGCTACGTTAAAGGATCTGATGAATGACCAAGAGGAGGAGGTGATGGGTCAGAGAGGGCAGCTAAGGCTGTGAGAAGGTGATAGGAGAAGACCAGGAAAACAGTACTCACTGCATTTCTACCACGTGCTGCCCAAGATGAGAAATTTTCTTATTCTCATTTCATTGATGAGAGGATTGGGAGGATGCATGACACGCCCACTTTCTGGGAAAAGCAGGAGGCTTTCAGCCTTAATTTGACTGTTCCAGTAACTGACTCCAGCCATTGTCTGCAGAAGGCCATGCCAGTTGTGCCCTTGTGCGGCAGTGCCAGGCAGAGGGAGTGATGGGAGATGACATCCAGCCAGGGCTGTCCTTGTCACACCATCTATTTGGAGACAGAGGCCACTTCTGTGAGCCCCTGCACAATTCTTCCACTTGATCTCACTACCCCCATGGACTGCATATCCAAAGGGAGGATGCCCATTCTTCATATCCAAGAGCTTACAGTCGACAGGCATGGCCTCAGGAAGGAGGATGCCCTGATCCTCTAGGGACAGTTTTACTTGCAGCTTTGATTCCGGCACACTTGTTTCCCACTGCATGTGGGTGACCTAGGACTGCTAGGTATCAGTCATAGTTGGAGAGGGCCTGTGGTCCAGATGGAAGCAAAACCATATGTGCCTGAATTTCCTGGAGAATGTATTTTTGCTGAATTTTGTTCATTTTTTGCTTTTAACCTAGGAGTGTTAAAAGTGAAGTCTGGGGCTGAAGGACAGGCTTGCCTCCTCTTCCTACCTACCTAGGACTCAAACAGAATTAGTAGAAGCAGCAAAGACCAGACTTCCAGCTCTGAGGTGACTAGAGAAAGGAGTGGAGTCTTTATCTCAGGGTGATCAGGTCAAATTCATCTTTAATATGTGAGAATAATTTGCACCCAAGATGTAAACCATACTCCAAAGCCACTTTAAGAATATAATATTTCCTGCCAGGCTTTTTGTAAACGATAGAGAAATGTATTACCTCATGCAAAAGGAAGTGAAGAAGTGGGGACTGCTTCAGGGCGTATTGATTCCACAGCTCAAAGATATTTTCAGACTTCGGTTCTCTTTGGCTTTTTGCTTTGCTGTCAGTGGTATCAGCTTTATCCCAAAGCTGGTTCCCCACATGGTCACATGGTGGCTGCCAGCAGCAACTGGTACAGCATACTTTGGTGTTTATTTTCAGTTGGATAGAGATAGACTGACTTTTCATTTCCAGAATCCCCCCTGCAGGCCTCATCTTGCATCTCAGAGGTTTGAATGGACTTCAGCTCTGAGCCAATCCTTGGGAAGTGAGATGAAACCACCAGCTTTGGCATGTACTCATTATCTGGGTAGAATACATGTTGGGAAGTCTTCCAGGTCCCCTCTAAAATGTCACCACAACCCGAAATCCCCATTTATAAGCATTTCTCACGGTTCAGTCAGAGCAGCAAACCTGCTCTGATGACAGAGAGTAAAGGACTTATCATAGGATTTGACTTTATTCACTTGAAGGAGCTGGCGAAGCCATCTGTCAGGCCACTGTCCCTACATCTAGTGTTGAGTCTGAAGTCTCTGTCAGTCACTCAGACTAGATAGCAGTTGGAAAGGGAAGTGGGAGCCCTTCGACACAGGACTCAGAAGCTAATGGAGCAGACCTGAAGAAGCTGTTGGTCTGGGTGCTCCCTGTCAACGGAGTGAGCTAGTAAATCAGTACATGGGCGCCATAGTGCCTGGGGCTTTGCCCCAAACTTAGAGCCAAACAAAACAGCTGAGGCTCCATTCTAATCTCCAAATCTCATGCCAAATGTCTCTTGTGGTCAGTAATCTGAAATCATACAAGGGAGGAAGTTCTGGAGGGAATCCATTTGCCCCCACTTAACTAAATTGATAGAGCACAATGATTCCAAACCGGAGATGCATCCCTGCAATGATTCCAGAGCAATGATTCCAAACCAGTTTTTGCCTTCCGAAGACATGTGGCAGTGTCTTGAGACATTTTTGGTTACAACAACAAGGAAGCAGCTACCGGCATCTAGTAAGTAGAAGCCAGGGAATCTGTTAAACAGCCTATAGCGTACAGGACAACCTGTCACCACAAAGAATAGACTGACTTCTGGTCATATCTGTTCCAAAATGTCAGCAGTGCCAAGGTTGAAAAATCCTGATTTTTGTTTTATTTCTGACAATTATAAATATGTCTTATACAAACGTTGTCTCCATTTTAAGCTCATAAAGCAAGGAGAAGCCACTGCTTAGGTTTATTTAATGGTAGGAACTACTGGCACATGTCTCCACTTGACAATGTAGTGGATGCCTAGGACATGTGGCACCTGTCACAAACAGATATTAGAAGATCCTAACTTAAATGAAAAGAAACTTAACATAGTGTTTATCTACAACTTGGTTGCAGATTGGTAAAGGAAATGTATCGTTCCCTATATTTCTTTGACCCCCTTCCACATCCCTATAGTGACTTGTATCCAGGTTGATATCTGCTGTTTCTTGACTAATTTTGCTAAGGTACTGAGGCTCAGCCAGCCCTTGGTATCCAACCATGTTTATGGATACACAAGATTTATTTGTAGCTAGGAATCATATACTGTACCAGCAGATGGAACCTTAGGCCTCTTGAGATGTGGTTTATAGGTACAACATGGATGCTTTTTTAGGACTTTGATCATGTTGAAAAAAGAGGTTTGCATGCCAGTATTGATATTTCCAATTACATTCTCGGCAAAACTCTTTCGGGCAATTTAATGGCAACATTTGAGGCAGACGTCACTTGACTGATGAGATGGAAGTTGTTGGAGAAAAACCTAAGCCAAGAAGGGTAATGTGTCCCTTCAAAGCTTCCATTTTCTGTTAGATTGTTGGCACTTCCAGGGAATTCCATGGCATGGATCCTATAACAGCCCAGAAAGCAGTAGGAAAGAGAAAAACATGGAAAGAGATGCTAATGGCAAATTGCTTATGGATCTGATACTGTAACTAACTGGTACTTTCATAAGGTAGCCACAAAGTCTTAGCTAAATGGTCAGTAATAATCCTAGGTAATTAATCAGATGAACCATACTTCACTGATTCCATTCTCTGTTATTAGAATTTAGGGTCTTGCTTAAAAAATTATAATCTTCACTGAATATACTTGTTATGCAAATCCTTGCATGACTGTGCACTTGAATATTTATTTCCCTCAGATAAATTTCTGTCAATAGAGTCACTGGCTAAAAGGCCATTTATAGGTGAAGGCCTTAGATATTCATTTTGGAGCAAATATTTCAATATGTGTATGCTTAATCCTGGTGGACGGTTGTGTGTGAATTGCAGTCAAGGGTTTTGTTGGGTATCAGTGGCTCAGCTCTGTTTTATCAAGAACGAATGTGTCTGCTAGCAGTAAATATTAAACAACACCTCGGTTCTGCAATCTGGCATGCAATTGTTCATTTCTTCAACAGAGCAGGAAAAAAAGTGATTTGATAGTGTAACAGACACATTGATCTATTGAAGTACTACCACCACAGATATATTTAATTTCTGTGAAAAAAAAAAAACATATCTGCAGGAATAATTATTGTTATCCAATTGTCTCTTCTGCAAAAGAAGAGAAAGGGGGTTTAAACCATTAACTCTCAGAGTCAGAACTCTTTTGGTCCTCAGGAAAGAAACATGAAATTTGCTCTCTACGTAGGGGTGAGCAGGAAGGAAGAAAGGAATGGGGATGTCATTATGGTCCCATAGTCCCCCAACACACAAAAGGTTGGCAGGATCTCAAGCTGCATCCATCTGTCAGCTCTCTTAGCTCTTGGCCTAAGACAAGGGCTTAAAGGGGCAAAGGTGGGGGCAATTGCTGAGGAAAATGGAGCTTAAAATTCTTTGCCATCCTTTGTATTAACCTGGATGGATATGGAACACATTATTCTTAGTAAAGCATCACAAGAATGGAGAAACAAGAATCCTTTGTACTCAATTCTGATATGAGGACAATTAAGGTCCTCGTACACAGTGGGGGTGGGGGATGGGGAGAGCTGAGAAAGGGAAGGAGAGAGGGGGTGTGGGGACAAGGGGTGTGGCACACCTTTTAGGGATGGGACATAATTATAAGAGGGTCCTTATCTAACAAAAGCAATCAATGTAACCTGGTTCTGTGTACCATCAATGAATCTCAACAATAAAAAAAATTCTGTGCCTTCGGCATTGCAAGGGTAAAAGTCATGTGCCATCTAGTTGCATAGCTTGTTGATGCACCTTCGTGAGTTCTCTTATTTAATCATCACAGACACCATATGAATTTGTATCATTATATCTGTTTTGCAGATGAAGAGATGAGATCAAAAAAATGAGAGGTGGAGGCGGTTTGTAGTTGCCATGTAAGTTATAATGAGTGGGAATCAGATTTTGAACCCCAATGCTGTAACTCCAAGTGTACCATTTTCTGGTAATTGCTGTTTCCTTTGGAATCACTTTTCCTATATTTTTTAATGAGTCCTATACTCTGTCACCCTGGGTAGACTGCCATAGCATTATCATAGCTCACAGCAACGTCAAACTCTCAGGCTTAAGTTATCTTCTTGCCTCAGACTCCCCAGTAGATGGGACTACAGACATCTGGCTAGTTTTTCTATTTTTAGCAGGGATGGGGTTTCACTCTTGCTTAGGCTGGTCTTGAACTCCTGAGCTCAAGCAATCTACCTGCCTTGGCCTCCCAGAGTGCTACAATCACAGGAGTGAGCCAATGTGCTGGGAAACATAAATGTTTTCATAGACTTAATCCTCATAAAAATCCTCTGAAGTAGGTCTTACTATCTGTATTAGTTTGCCAGGGCTGTACTACAAACTGAATGGCTTAAATAACAGAAATTTATCTCTAGACAGGAATCTCACAGCCTGGAGGCCACAGGTCCAAGATCAAGTTGTTGGCAAGACTCTGCTCCCTCCCTCAGCAGGCTCTAGGGAAAGATGTGTTCCTTCCAGATTTCTCTCTTCCTACCTTCTGGCACTGCCTTCTGATAATTCCTTGTGGCAACATAACACCAATCTTAACATGGTGTCATCCCTGCATGCACGTCTGTCTCAAATTTCCCTTTTCTATAAGAACATCAGTCATTTGGAGTAGGTTGCCCACCTCCTCCGCTTGAAGAGTATGAGTTAGGTGAGTACAATCTCATTCTAACTTAACTAATTATTTCCAAATAAGATCATATTCTGAGGTTCTGGGGTTAGGCCTTCAAAATGTAATCTGAGGAGTGGAGGATGAAGTTCAACCCCTAAGATCATCTCCATTTTTCATGTAACAAAACTCTTTCAAGGTTGCTGAGATTATAAATGTCAAGGCCAGGAGTTGGAGTCAGCTTTTCTAACCAGGGCCCCCATGGTATTTTGCGTTTATAGATTTCCTTCCTTGCCCAAATAAATATGGATTAGATCAGAGCCAATCTGACTGAGACATAAGCAATTGTCATGCAAATCACACATTAGAAATGCAAATAAAATGTCATTGCAAAGTTGATTTAATCTCGGGCCAGCCTACTTGGTGGACTTAAAAGAACATTCCAGACACAATTATAAGGGGTACTTTACCTAACAAATGTAATTGATGTAACCTAATTCTTTGTACTCTTAATGAATCCCAACCAACCAACCAATCAATCAATCAATCAATATAGCAATAAATAAATGAACATGCAGAAGTGATGGAACTTCTTGATTTGGAGGATTTGGGGCTTTCAGACATGTAAGTCTACCAGGCAGGGGAGAAGGTGATTAGAAGCTGGGACGAAAATAAACTGGGTCTTCAGCCAAGGGATTGGTGCTAAAGAAGGGAAAATTGAGGGAATGGTGCTAAGTGGGGGACAGAAAATGCGTAGGTGAGGATGAACAGCCCTTCTGTGGAATTCATGATACACTTAGGCTAGGACAGAAAAAAAGAGAGAGAATAATTCCAAGAGAGGAATTAATAGTGTGAGCTTGATACTAGAGGTAGGGTGGCCAACGCCCAGGTTTTCCTGGGACTGAGGGGTCTCCTAGAATGGGATTTTCATGCTAAAACCTAGATAGTCCCGGGCAAAAAGGGGTGGTTGTCACCTACGAGGGAGTGAAACTTGGAAGTCTATTGTGAACCCAATTAATAAGGCGGGGAGGCTGGGCTCCTCCTGATTTAAACCCTATAATAGTGTGTCAATAATTTGCCCTGGGGGTCCTCCAACTTCATGGAGGTAAGAACACTGTGAGATGACACACACAGTCAGCACATAGCTTCTGTCCCCTGGAATCACACACTGCAGTTTTGTTACATTGCTTTCTCTCTAGTGAGGTGTTAGGAGAAAGGGCATCCCTCTAAAAGTAAAGGCTTTGATCCTTTGTGGTAACTGTGAAATATGTTCAAACCCCATGGAAGGAACATTCCGTTCCTTTCCCTTCTGTCAGTCTCTGCTCAGTCCCTTTCATAAACAAGCAACGAGGAAAGAGAGAATTTCTCAAATATTTCTGATCATAAACATCAACTAAGGCCTTTGTTAAAAGATTTGGAAATTAATTCATTCAGAATCTCCAGAGAGGAGCTTGAGAAGCTATAATTTTAAAAACAAATTCCCTAAGTGATTATAAGAAACGGGCAAGCCTTGGAAACTCTGGACTGGAAGGACACCAGTAGGAGACCCTGCGCCCCTCCTCCTCCTCCAGAAGCTGGGAGCCCTCCCCCTCTGTTGTACTCACACTCAGGATCTACAGAGGCGTCAGGAGCTGGAGAATGGTAGTTTCTACAGCAACTCTCCTGCCTGGTTTCCAGAGGCAGATTTTCTGTCTCAATAAGCACCTAGGAAAGAGGGTAGGTAGGGTTTTTGTTTGTTTTCTTTATGTAATTTGGCTATGAGGGCATCTTTAACTCTAGATCTCCCTGATAGCAAGGTTTTTGGAGAGAGAACTTGGGGAGAAAATGCGGTGGTTTGATCTGGGGGTGCTGACAGAGCCTCTGCACACAGGCAGGTTAGAGGGGCTTTATCTCTGTGTTTATTCATGTCTGGGTGGAGGAAAACGAGGGTTCCAGATTGTTAACCAGTGGCAGCTGGCAGCTTTATTGTTTTTTAATTAAATAACCCCCAGCCACAGGAGCACACACCAATCCCCCACCTCCTCCTCCTCATGAAACCTCATTAAGCAAGAGGACTACAATTAAACCCGGAATCCATGGCTGACACTCCCACCATCAGTCTACTGCTTCTGTGCGGGCTGTGGGCAAAAACTCAGCTCTCACCCTCTGATTTTATGGACAGAGGGTGATATCAGAGAGACACCATCTTTATTTGTCACTTAGTGGGCAACCTGACTCCCCCTCTGGGCAGCCAGATGTGTCTTTTGTCCTTAACCACCTCTGAGAGGATGGCTGCCTGTCAAATAAAGCAAAACACCTGCCAGGGAGGGCCTATTTACCTCAAACAGGTGAGCTTTGATGCTGTGAGGGAGAGAAGTTTCCTGACTTAATTTTGCCCTGCATTGGGTCCCGTATGTCAGGAATCTTTTCACATGACTGCAGGTAGATAGTGATCAGCATTTTTAACTCCTCATGCCTTCTTAATTCTTACCAGGGGTGCGTGGCTGCAGGCAAGTGTCCCCCCTTGCCCCCCATTCTTGTCTGCCCTGCTAACTCAGCTGGCCCCTTACCTCGGCATAGTCCTTCATCTTCTTGGTCTGTCATTCTTCTATTTCTGAACCCTCCTGCTCCCAAGTTTTAATGCAAAGACGATTAGTATGAGGTGGCTGTTCTCACTGATGTTAGAAAACCATTTCTTAAGGTAGGAAGAGACTTCTTAAAAAATTGTCCTCCGTGGGGAGGGGATAGAGGAGGAAAGCACACAGAAAGCCAGAACTGTTTTCTATTGTTAAAGCCAGATTCCTCTCCCCCACCCCCAGCTTGGGCAAAGCTCTAGTAATATTGTTTCCAGCAAAGCCCCCAAACCCAGTGAAAATGAATTTATCATTTACATCATTTCTCTTTGTAGCTCTGACAATTCATATTACCCCAGAACTTGACATCTCCACTTTCCTCCAATTGATAAATAATCTCTTTTTGATTTCTGTAACTGAGAAACATCATAAGCCCACATACAGAGGAAGATTCATTGGTCTTTTATTTCACATGTGAGCTCCTTGAAAAATTGAGTCTGCGTCGCCATTTGGGCATTAATTCCTGACACGCCACTTATCATATTTTGATTGTTTCCAAAAGAACACCATATTTTAACTCTTTGAGAAAGATTTAACTGATCAAACACATGGCATCTGGTTGTTATGGTAACTAAAGTTCTAAAAATAATAGAAAGAAAAGACCACCTTTAATTGAAATCACAAGAAGTTGTTATGGTAACTGAAATTTTTAAAAGTAACTAGGTTAAACTACATTTCATTTTATCTAGCACTCTGCACAAACAAATTCTGATTAAAATATCAGGTTTAATTTAATCAGTTAATTAATGTCACTAAATGTCATTTATCTTATAACTCTCATTTAACATTCACCGCTGAATTATCCAACTTGCTAATTTATAACTATTCTGCCTTCAATTTAACATTCTGGAACCTGGGGCAAGTGTGTGGTGCAAGTGTAAAGCTAGGTTTGGATGGTGACCTAAAACCTGATTCTGCCTTTTATTACTATTAGTCTGCTGAGCCTCTGTTTCTTTATCTTGAAAGTGGGGATGATGTTCTCAGCTCTGTTCTTGCCACATGGTTGTATTGATCAAATATAATTACGAACTTGAACATGTTTTAATATCCTAGAACTTACTATACTGTAACATATCATAGGGATGGAAAAACTCCACTTCTGTCTTCCTAGGGTCCCAGTTGAGCCTGAGAATTCAATTGATATAAAACAGATTAACAAGAGGAAGGCATAATACAGGTTTCACATGGCCTGGATGTCCTCATAAAGAAATGAAAACCAAAGAAACAGAGTCAGTTACTTATATACTGAATTGGACAAAGAGTAGTTAAGTTTTAAAGAGGCAACTAAACCATGTGGAGAGGCTTACAAGATGCTATTCTAATAAGATCTGTATATTATTCTTTGCATCTCAACTTTTCATCCTAGAGGATAAGGATGTTGCATCTTTCTCTTGCAGGGAGGGCGTCTTTCACATGAAAATTTCATCTTCTGCTTTTAAGAAACAACAGAAAAGTCAAAGTCACCTTTCTGCACCTGCTGTTTTCAAGTGTTGTTAACTTAAATAGTAGATATGCCAGAATAACACAATTCAACTCCTTCACTATATTCTTTTGTCCACACATTTCTGGGATATTGAATTTTAAAAAGAAACCACATGAAAATAAGCTAGAAATGCTTCCACTTAAAACACTGCTTATAGAATTTTGAGTCTAGTGACAAAATTAAGAAATGAAATTTATCATTCTTATCTCCTACATTAAAACTCTTCAAGAAAAATTGGAGGTGTTTTGAAGATGAGAATGTTATGAAACTTCTTTGATCTCCCCTTTAGTTATCTTGAGCATAGAAGGTGCTTGAATGCTATTTAATGAACTTATGGTAGTAATTACACACTGTGTTATTCCAGATCCATGAGGACCTATGCTAAAATAAATTTACAACATTCAAATTATTCCTGTCTTGAGGAGAGGGACATATATGTAAACAAATATTCTCAATTAAATTTACAGTTTCTATGACAGAAGAAGGAGGGGGTAACTCTACAGGAAGGTGAATGATGTGGTGGATTGTGGGTAGATTTAAAAGGAAGACCTGCTGACAAGGTAAGCCTTGAAAATGTGTAGCAGATTTAGGAGAGTTTGGGAAAACAGGGATCATTTCATTCAGTGTGAGCAGTGTGCACGGAGTCTCACCCTTGTTCCAAAAGCTATCTTTGTTGATGTGCAAAGAGAGACAGCAGGAGCTGAAAACAGCAGGAATATACAAGGCCATGGGTCATTTTTGCCATTTAGCACTAGAGAGGCTGGAACTTAGTGTTTGAGACCTGACCAAAAAAAAAAAAAAAGCATTGGTTCCAAAAAGAAAATGGCAGAACTGAATTTCATATAAATGTTTAAACATCTACAAAATGTAACATTGTGCCAACTTTATTAACTGTTGTGTTTACTACTCCCAAATATTTCATTACACTGAAAACAATTTGAAGGTTAAATTTTTCACACTTTGTGTGAATTTCCAACTATACAAAGTGATTGCCAAGAAATCATAGCCAATCTCAAATTAAATTAGTTGTCTGTAGCCAAATTATTTCAAAAGCAAAATTATACTTTTTTTTCCCACAAAGTAGATGCATATTAATACATTTGATTTGTTGGAGGTCGGAAATTCCAGAAGTAAGAGTTCCAAGGGCCTATAAATTTTTTAATAGTATAGTCTGGTCTTTTTTCTTTTTTTAAACAGGCCTCTAACTTAAGTATAAGAGGAAATGACATAGCAAAACAATAATAAAGACATGGGTGTGATCATCAGACCAATGATAGTGCACTTTTAAGGAGAAGAAATAAAGGTGTGTTGCAAAAAGATTGGTCAACCAAGAGTAAGACCTGAGCTCTGTTCTCAGCTCCATTACAAAATGGGTAACTCTGGGTGAATCACTGGACTTCTCTGGAGCTCTGTTGCACATATGTCAGTGTGGTAGGCAGCTATAACAAGTGTGAGCTTTTCTTAAAAGTTCTTGCAACTTCCTCACTCTCAGGAAGATTGTAGCAGAGCTGAGACTTGGTGGTAGCCTTTACTGGTCTTCTCTAACCTTTCCAATAGTTTTATAATTACCCAATCTCGGAGACATAACCTGCGAAAATCGTCTCCCATTCTGATGGCTGTCTGCTTGCCTTACTTACTGATACAGAAAGAACAGTATTGCTTTAGCAAAGTTCTATGCTCGTTGATAGAGCCCTTGTAATACTACATGGAAAGCATCAAAAAGGTCTAATACCTTCCACACTCCTCACACAAGTTCTCAAATCTCCCAGGGACCAATTTAGTGAGCACACAGTAGGAATTATTGGAGGTAATGAGCAAAACTTTAAAATTCAATTCCTTGCGCACATTCTGACTGGGGTCAGGAAATCCTTCCTCTAAGGCTCACCTTACTCACCTTACACTGTGTCATGGTAAATGCTCAGCAAATTTATATATATTTCTAATCCATAGCAATGGCACATTTCCCCATAGTACAAAACCCAGACAGTGGTTCATTATAAGCTATTAACAGGCTGGAGCTAGAAGAGATGTGCATAATTGGCAGGATACCACTGTCCTCACATCAGGCACTACTGGGAATATAATGTTGTTTGAACTCTAAAAGACCTACTCACACTCATATAAGAAAAGTCTTGCTTGGCTAATGTAACATATATCCTTACTCTTTATTTTACTAGATCTCTGGTAAATAGAGATTTAAATAAACTTAAAGGTATCTTATGCCTGCAGAAAGTTGTGTTTACTTGTTCAGTCTCTATCAGCTTTATAACAACATAGAACCATAACAGAAAATAGTTCCCATAAAGATTCTAGGATGATTAGTGCTTGCCACGACAGTATCAAAGGCTCAGACCTGTGCACCAATTATCTTTATGCTATTCATCATGACCTTCTCCTTTGAAATGATTGCCTGCCATCTGTTACTCCATTAAGTATTATATCTTTGTCACTGAGCAGGAAGCCAATTTGCCTTGTGACTTCACAAAACAAAAAACAGCATTTTAAATTCTTCTATGAGAGATATAATCATGTACATTCAGTATCCTTTTAAACTCCAGATTAAAAAGTGAGTACATGCATGGGAAGTGGCGGGCAATGAAGATTTAGAAATCAGGAGCTGTGCGGTCACATGACCCAGTAGGAAGCCTGTGCAGTCACATGACCCAGTAGGAAGCGATTTACAGCTTACATCCTGAACTTCTACTGTATGAATCTGTTACAGAATTTGCCTATTTGTATATGGTAACTAAGCAAGAGATTTATTAACAATTTCATGAGGGAATAAATTGTTGCCTTTTACACTTATTAACTAAACTACCACTGGATTGTATTTCTCTGTCTTTTGGATATGAGTTTTGTTTTTAACTCACCCCCGCGCATTACCACTTATCTGATTTCTCAGTTTGCATTCCCTAAATGATTTTATTATCTAGATAAAGAACTGTTTAACTTGGAGCACACGGAGGCACCTTATTGAGAAGATTATGGAACTGTTCAGAGAAAATAATACATGTTACATTCAACTTCTCTTATTCACAGACACAGTTGTCAATAAGGCCTTATGGTTTACTCTCAGGAAAAGATAAGGAGTCTCATTAAACCATCTTCTGGACAAGGACAATATTTACTGGTCATGAATGACTCACAGTAGAATTTATTCCAAGTAAGAAAGGTAGGATACCTAAGAATTTATCTAAACTACAGGCAGTTTAGATGGTGCTCATTGTGGAGGTCCAATAAAAAGCACTTAATATTTCAAACAAGAATTGAAAATGAGGATGGACACTCAAAGAATACTTTCTAATCTCTGGCATAGACCATTTATAAACAAAAACATAGCAACTGGGATCAGAGTTGAGCGATTGGTAGAAATAAAGTTTAAGGGTAGAATATGACTCGAGTAAATAAAATATTCAAACTTCGAAGAGGTCCTGAGAAGTTAAATGTCTATTAGCAGCATTGAGCATTTTTCTTTTTTTCTTTTTTCTTTTTTTTTGCAGTTTTTGGCCAGGGCTGTGTTTGAACCTATCACCTCTGGCATATGGGGCCGGTGCCCTACTCCTTTGAGCCACAGGTGCCACCCACATTTTTTCATCTGTTTATTTGCCATGTATCTATCTTCTTTTGAAAAGCTTCTCTTCGTGTCTTTGCCCACTTTTTTGTTTAATGGCTTTCTTGATGGTTTGCTTGAATTCTTCATAGATCATGGTTATCAGCTCTTCATCAGATGTAGAGCTTGTGAATATTTTCTGTTATTCTTTAGGTTGTCTATTTGCTTTATTGATTATTCCTTTGGCTGCATAGAAAACATGTAATTCAATCAAGCATCCTTTATTTATTTATGTTATTGCTGTGATTGCCATCAGGTTCTTCTTTATACCTCAGCAAATACTTGGAGTAATTTTTCCAATATTTTATTCTAGAATTCTTATAGTTTCACATCTTAAATTTACTTCTTTTATCCATTTTGAATTCACTAACCATAAGGAAAATGCAAACTAAACCCATAAAGGGATATCACTTTACCCCAAGTAGAATGGCTTTTATTAAAATGTCCAAAAACAATAGTTGTTGACATGGAGGCAAGGAGAAAGGAATGTTTACCCACTGTTGGTGCAACTGCAAATTAGTACAACTTCTATGGTGAGAAGCATGGGATTCCTCAAAGAATTAAAAGTAGACCTAGAATTCAATCCAGCAAGCCTGGATTGAATAAATCCAATACTTTGCATTCATCCAAAGGGAAAGAAGAATAAGTTATTTTATCACTTTGAAAAAATGTTCATCATCCTCAATCATCAGTGAAATGCAAATCATAACTACTTTGAGATGTCATCTAACTCCAATAAGATTAGCCCACATCACAAAATCCCAAAACCAGAGATGCTGGTGTGGATGTGGAGAAAAGGGAACACTTTCACACTGCTGGTGGGAATGTAAACTGATACGTTCCTTCTGGAAAAATGTTTGGAGAACACTTAGAGATCTAGTATCTCAAGAATGGAAGAAAAAGTATCTAATGTACTCAGCCCTACTATGAAACTAATTTATAGCTTTCTTATAAAAGCTATAACGCAATTATAGCCCAAGAAGAACGGGAAAGGGGACAGGGAGGAGAGGGGATGGGGAGGATGGGTAATTGTTAGGACCACACCTACGGTGCATCTTACAAGGGTACCTGTGAAATTTACTAGGTGTAGAATATAAGCGTCTAAACACAATAACTAAGAAAATGCTATGAAGGCTATGTTAACCAGTTTGATAAAAATATTTCAAATTGCATATTAAAATAATTGCAACACAAAAAAGGTGAAAAGTGACAGCTTCTACGTGGGGTGTATGGCACAAAATGTCTCATTGTAATCAGACATCAAAGCAAAAGGCAGAATTAAGAAACAAACAATAAACCTATTTTATATGTAGGTACCACGTCAAAGACTCTGGGCAAAAATTTGACAGTAAAGTCCAATGTCTGTAGTAATGGGAAGTCTTCATTCAGTCAAAATGAATGGTGAGTTAGGTAACGATGGGGGGTAATTACGGAAATACACGAATGATTTAGAAGGATCATAACCCATATTGGAAACATGGGTCATATTCTGAAGGAATATAGAAAAGTGGTATTTTTACAGAAAATAAAAGAAAATATGATGAAATAGTCTCATTTCGAGTATTATTCTCAATAGAGAAATAGAACTTTTAGGAGGTGGTATTTGAATACAGTTACTGGGATTCAACATAGGAAACCCCAAATCTCTTCTGTTCTTCCATTAAAGCCACTTATGCTTCTAATTTTTTTTTTTTTTTTTTTTTTTTGAGATAGGGTCTCACTCTGTCACCCTGGGAACTTTTTGGACTCCTTTAAAATATTTAAGATAACTTGAAGTGTTAAGTTCATGCTGAATCGCACAAAATTGTCTAAGACACACTTTTTATAAGTTTCAAATTTGATTTGAAAAATTCCACAGGTGAGACTAACATTGTTTTTCTAGCACATTCCTTCTCAAGCCACTACCTCACTTCTAAAAAGATAAAGAAAACCCTATTCTTGGTGGAGATGCCATTGAATCAAGTCTAAAATTCATAACACTGTAAAGCATTTGAGAAGATGAGTTTTGGACATTCATTCGAAGGAAAATGAAAATAATAAAAATAAAAGTTTACATGTTGTTT
>CAUYTI010071502.1:0-14079 GCA_963575145.1 Galago senegalensis
GGTGCCTGTGGTCCCAGCTACTTGGGAGGCGGAGGCAAGAGACTCGCTTGAGCCCAGGAGTTGGAGGTTGCTGTGAGCTGTAATGCCATGGCACTCTACCCAGGGGGACAGCTTGAGGCTCTGCCTCAAAAAAAAAAAAAAAATATTCTCTGTGCAAAATATATGCTGGTTATCAATGAGTGGGGGAGAGGTCTGCTGCTCAGTGCTATCAATATAGCAAACTATTCCTAGTCCCACCCTCCATAGCCCCACACAGCCCAATCCTCACATTTTTGGCTGAGCAACTAACTATTGCTGAAATGAGCTTTCTTTTTTTTTTTTAATTTATGCATAAATTTATTTTCTTTCTTTTTTTTCCCCTTTTTTATTATTATTAAGTGATAGCTGTATACATTAATGCAAACATGGGGTACGGTGTAGTGTTTTCATATAAATTTGAAATATTTTCATCAAACTGGTTAACATAGACTTTGTGTCATTCACTTAGTTATTGTGTTAAAACATTTATACTCTAGTTCTAGAAAAATTCACTTGTATCCTTGTTAGACAGACCATATAGGTGATCTTTCCAGTCACCCTCCCTCCACCCATCCGCCCTTCTCCCTTCCCCTCCCCCACCTCCTCCCCATATTCTTAGGCTAGAATTAGGTTGTAGCTTTAATTTGAGATCTATAAATTAGTTTCATAATAGGGCTGTGTACACTGGCTACTTTTTCTTCCATTTTTGTGATACTTTGCTAAGAAGAACATTTTCCAGTTCCATCCATGTAAACATGAAGGAGGTAAAGTCTCCATCTTTCTTTAGGGCTGCATAGTATTCCATGATGTATATATACCACAGTTTATTGATCCATATAAATTTTTAAAAATGTTAAAAAAAACTTACATCAAATTACACAAATGTTTGATCTGGATTCAAACTCAGGTCATTTTTATTATAGCATCCTTATTTGTAATCTCTATAGTCAACAGTTTTTGTCAGAGATGGCAAGGCTCAGTGTATAGGCCAAACTTCTTTTTATAAAATCTAATTTTATTAATCTCTTAATTTTGGTGTGAAAGAATACTTTCTTTTTATAGCTACAGGCTTCTGTAACAAAAAAAAAGAATAAAAGAAAAAAAAAGCCTCTTGGTCTTTAATATCACTCAGTAGTCTTGGTACAAAAATAAATACTGTAGAATTTCTGCCTATAAAGAGCATTAAAATACAAGCCTCTTTCTAAATTCCAAAAGATAGCTGCATTTAAATGTTATTTCTGAAGGAAGGCTAGGTTATGAATCGATAAATCAAAGCAGAACAATATATACTTACCATTATCCAGCTCAATCTATTCATCACTTCCAGGATTTAAAAAAATAGTTTTCAGGAACTTTGCAGATGCTTTATGATGGCCAATGCTTAAAAAATTATTGACTCGGCACCAAAACAACCAGGTCACTGGAATGTAGAGGAAGGAATCTGTCTGATTCAGGACTGAGTATCTGGCAAAAAAGAGCTCCTGACCCTATCAATCAGCCGAAAGAGCAGCCTGGCACTTACAGGGCAGTTACAGATGTGTGTGGATGAGTCTACTATTATAAATCAGCAAAGGAAATCCGGTTCAGAGAATCAGCTCCAGGAAAACACAGCCTGAACAGAATCCATAAGCCTTTAGTTAGTTGAAAATGTGGTGGGTACCTACCCCAACAAGATAGCAAGCTTCCATCCCTATATCTGGCAGGCTCATGCTGGCCTGGTCAAGGCAGTCTGCTGCCCGCGGTCACAAAGATGATTCTCTCTAGTAGACTTTAAGAAAGGGTCAGACTACTATTTTCTCAGATGAGCACCCAAGAGCTGCCTCCTGGCAGTCTAATTAAATCTAACCCACTGACAAGATCATTTGGCCAAGCCAGGCCTTGAAAATTTTAGACAAGGTATATGTTCTTAGTTTGCCAAAGTCCCCAGCACTCCCTATTGTTTCACACAGAGCTGTGTGCCCTTTCATGGCCCGCCTGGCTCCTGAAACATTGGTGCCCAAGTCAGCAGAATGGAAAAATGTCTTCTCATATTCCTTTTAGACTTATGATCCTATGAAAAAGGGGTAGTATGTCTTAATTATCTGTACAACATAGAAAAACAGAAAGGTCTAGGCTGGATCTTAAAGAGCCATGCCCACAGGCTAGCAAGGGAAGCACCACTTTGAAACCACAGTAAGTTTTACATAAGCTACCTCTTGGGGATGCATCAAACCAGGTAGTCTAGGTTTAGAGTGACTTAAATGGAACCTGATACACATTTCATTAGTAGTAAGATGTTTGTTTACTTGGGTTATTCTTCATCAAACACGTATTGATTGCCTCCACTGTGATGTACAGTTAGTCCACTTAAAGTCTTCTTCATAGCTTCTAGGACACTACTGACTGCTCAACAATTGATATTAGAATGAATACATGACCAGATAAGCGATGGATGAATCAATAAACACTGTGATCTAGGCAAGGGCCATCCTTACTGTTGGCCATTCCACATTTCACCAACAGGAAAATCCTAAAAAAGCCTAAAAAGCTTTTGTTGCTTTTTTTCCCACTCATTCATAAATTTCTGCCTCATCTTCTTCCATGGCCAATGAGAGTATCATTTCCTCCCACATAGGTACACTTGCCATCTATTAGGGTTTCTTAAATGGGTAAGTGTTAATACTCAGCCTTTAGATTAATTGGGGGAATGATTCTTTTTCACCATCATGCTTTTATCCTGCTTTTAGCAGGAGAAAATGCCTTATCCAGGCATTCCTTGAAGTAAGAAGTGGAGGTGACCCCAATCTTTCCTATCAGCCTAGGCCACTTAGAGCAAAGTGCTGAGTACACAGAGGGCAAATCAATAAAAGCCTGACTGATTTAACTGGGGACTGAGTTCTCAGACCTCCCACCACCACCATTGTTCTGAAGGAGTCAGAGGTGAGATCCTATCTAAGCTTAATTACAAAGGACTAATCGGTACTTATCATCACACCACTCAACGTGGCACAGACAACAGTAAGCTTCAATGTCAACCATCTAAACAGCTCTAGGACTTGTTAGGACCACATCCAGCTATGGTCTTTGAGGAATGTAAAGTCCAGTGACTCCTCCCAGGTGGTTATAGAAAAGGTCCTGGGAGCCATGGTGGGGGGAAGAGGAGATAAACACTTGGATCTGATATGAAGGACAAATGCAGGAAAGGCCCTGAATAACAATCAAGGCTTCACCAGGTTCCACGGCAGCAGAGCAGGGAAAGGGGCCAAGACGGTTGCTTGGAAAGAGGCAATCAGCCTTCCTACCACTGTTTTCTCCACCTGGTTCACAGTTCTACTTTCAATTTGCTTTTTCCATTGTCTTTTCATCAGTGTTAGTTTCCTGTTTTGGCTGTAACAAATTACCACAAATTTAGTGTCTTAAAACCACCCAAATGTATTCTTACAGTTTGTGGTCAGAAATCCAAAATGAGTCCTGCAGGACTCAAGTGAAGGTGCCCACAGGGCTGAGCTCCTCCTCCAGGCTCTGCCCCTTCTCTCCCACATTCCAGGCTCTGCTGCCTCCTCTGGCTGGTGGCCTCATCACTCCAAAATGTCCTTCGCTGTCACATTGCCTTCTCCTCTTTTGAACTTCCTTATAAGAGTCCTTGTGATTACATTGCAATAATCCAAGATAATTTCCCCAATTCAACATCCTTAACTGAATCACATCTGCAAAGCCCCTTTTGGTATATAAATAACATATTCACAGGTTCCAGGGATGAGAATGGGGACCACTTTGGGGGAGCCATTATTCAACCTACCACACCATTATCTCAACAAACTACCTGTCATCGAGTCATTTTAATACATGTTCCCTCTCCCCAGGAATGTGACCACAGTCCCACTGCTGCCTCTGCAGGTGCACCTGGAGTCTTGCGTGTTGGGTGACAGGACAAATGGCATGTAGTGAGAAGAGTGTCAGGAAGGGCACTAGTAGAGGGATTTGAACGAGTATGTAGCAGGAGAAAAGAATAGAGGAATTATAAAAAAGAATGGCCCTAAATAATGCTCCTGGGGGACTTCCAGGAATCTAACTCTGTATAGCATTCAAAAAACGGGGTCCAGCATGTTCAGAGGTTAACACCAACGTGTTTAGGTTGGATAAAGATGAAAAAGCGTTTAGCAAGAACCACAACTGGAACCAGGTGTGATGAGAGGGAGAATGAGGGACTCAGATCCCCCTGACCCATTTATCACTGGGTCCCCATCAAGAAAAACAGTGGAGCAGAAATCCAAGAGTTCAGAAAGAATGAAAACTGAGCTCTACAATGACGTGTGCCACAGACCTTATCCAGTAGCCTGGACTTCCCCAGCACTCCTCAAAGGATGAAGGGCCAGAAGCACCGTGGAAGCGGCATTTCTTTCACTTCTCAGAGGCTGGGAGGGCAATCATCTTTCATGAGATCCTTCCTGTCGCTCCCCCACAATGGGTTTTCCTGAGAGACAAATGAAAGTCCTCTTGTCTAGTATAGAGAATAGGAACACAGAGGGGGACGGAGCAGAAAGAAAGATCCAGAGTCCAGAGCAGAACAGCGTGACCTCGACATGGATGCTAGGAGATGAGGCGCAGGAAGGCAGGAGCAGGACCTGTGCTGTCAGGGTTGGGGGCAGAGGGGCTGCGGACCAGCCCAGCCAGTTCACAGGGTTTGCCGCGAGTGCTGCAGTGACCTGGTGACAGCTTCACATTTAGATGCTGTGACCCCTCTGGAGAGATTTGGTATTTCCAAAAACTTCCACTTGCTGAAAACCTGCCATATTATTCACTTAAAAACTTGGGTTGTTAGACACCGATTACTGATCCTCTGCTAAGGACATAGCAGAGGATGAAGCTCAGGTAAGTGGGAGCCTCAGCAGCAAGAATAACCACCAGGTATGAACTTTCTGAGCTAGAATGACAGCTCAGTGAGCTATTCCCCACTTGGAAAATGGAGCAGGTGCTAAAAAGCCAGTATCAAGGCTGAGAGGAAGAGAGATTCACAGATCTAACTTGCTGGGGATAAAGAAAGGATCTTCCCCAAACCAGTCTTCCAGGACGGAGGATCAAGATTCAGGCAGCGTGTCGACAGCGCAGCTGCACCGGAACTCTGCAGCCACCTGGTACAATATCTGTAATTCAGGGGAGTTCAACGAATAAGCTGGATGATCAGCAACGTGTCTAACTTTCCAGAATCTCAACAAACTAAATAGTTCTCCAGTATCATCTGATTCTTTAAAGTACTATTTTAAGAGCCCCTGGTAGGTATAGCTTGCTTGTATCAGAAATACTTTGAACCACAGGAAAGCTAAGAAGGAGTGTGACAGAGACAAAGTTTTCCCTGAGTGAGTCTACCTATAACCCACCCACTCAGCAGACAGGGAGGGGGCAGGAAAAGGTTACAGAATTAATGTCAAAATAGTACCGTCAGCCTGCAGTGATTCATCAGTGTGTTTATCTTCGGAGGGCTAAATTAAGTAGAACATTCTGGTAACGTTCCTTTTTAAAATTATCATTCTAACAGCATTTTTTTTTTTCTCTCTCTCTAAAAACCACCACCACAACAATAAAACAACCTCTGGTCCTCTTCACGAAGGCTTTGACCGGGGGCTAGAGCTAATACAGGGCTCTGTTTCTTTGCGATTTGGACAAAATTTCAAATTTGTCATTGAAAATGTGGGCACGGTAACAAAATACGGGCATAGAACCTCAAGTGGACATCAGTTTATCAAGGCACATCTTTCAGCCTGCTCTGTGAAGGTCTAAATTAGAAATATGTTCCCTCATCAGTCATTTGAGTCTGGAAACATTTAAATAATTAAGCTCCAAACCCGGTCAGCACCACAGAATGCTCATGACCCTGGAGATGTCCCAGGCCTCGCCTGCTCTGCTTCAACTGAGTTGAAAAACTCCTCAGAGCCAAGTAAATGTGGCCCAAAGCCCTACTTTTTCGTTTAATGCCGGAAATAAAGTTACCTTTGCTTTTAAAGCTGGAAAATCAGAAGCCTATCACCTACGCATCTTTTATTTCCTAATTAGCCTTTAGCGTGTCACTTGACATACTTACCTCAGTTCATATATATTTAAGTGACCATCACCAGCTGGTTGGACTTATTAATAAGCAGCGCTGTTCCTTGTCCATCTATATTTTGCATCAAATGCGTCACACCTTATGAAGGTTTCTAAATTTGTTCTTACTATAAGAATCTAAAATTGTCTTACTTCTAAAACCTGGTTTGAAAAATGTAACAGAGAAAGACTGGTTTTAGGAAGCTGTATGTTATTCATAAAACCATTATGTAACGGTCTTCATTCCAGAGCTTCTCCCCTCAGCTAACGTGTTTATACAAAGGAGCTCTGCTAGAACAAGCCGATGAGAATAAGAGGGGCCCTATGATGTCAAATGTCCCCATAGACGTGATTCACCGCACCTGACGGCAACGGCAGCCAGCAGTTCTGACCTGGTTAATGGGAGCAAAACAGGGCCAAGCACTTTGTAGCGGCTCCTGCCCAGCCTGGGTGTAGACGCACAGTGGCGCAGACTGCTGGCTCCAGACCCAGGCCTGGCAAGCAATGGAAGAAGCCTGGTGCTGGTCAGCATGGTCTAGACCAAGGCCAGTGCCAGGGCAAAAGCCTGGGCATGCTCCTTTGACCATAATCAAACCTTACTTCCTTCCCCTGGGCAGCAGCAATACCCCGTTTCCATTTAGAAAAGAATGAGTGGTGTTCAAACGACGCCAACTCTCACGTATTCTTTCCATATCCCACCAGGATACTTCCACTGGTTCGAAACACAAGTAGTTAACCTCCGATGGCTTTTCAGGTGAACAGCTGTCAAACATACAACTGTATTGTACAAATTCATTCCATGAACACTTACTGAACACCGACCTAGGCCAGGCATCGTGCTAAGTGATGGGAACTCATCTGTGAACAACTGCTGCTCTGAGAAGTCACAGGGGCCAGAGGGAGAGGGGTAATAGGGTGCCATGACAGTGGAGACCAGCGGAACAGAATGGAGAACCCAGAAGTAGATCCTCATGTGTACAGTGAACTTATCTGTATCTGCCCCACTGAGAAGTCACTGGGATTAATACAGTGCAGAAGGATTAATGTAGTGCAACAGCAGTGTAGATCAGCAGAACAGAATAGAGAACCCAGAAGTAAATCCTCATGTCTACACAGTGAACTTATCTTTAAGAGAAGTGCCGAGAACATACACTGGGGAAGGGACAGTCTCTTCAATAAATGGTGCTGGGAAGACTTGATATCCACATGCAGAAGAATGAAGCAAGACCCTTATTTCCTACCATAGACAAAAAACAAATCAAAATGATATAAATACTTAAATCTAAGACCTGGAACTATGAAACTACTAAAAGAAAACACTGGAGAAACACTTCAGACATTGGTCTGGGCAAGGACGTCTGGAGTCATACCCTCCAAGCGCAGGAAATCAAAGCAAAATTGGACAAATGGTAAAACACTAAAACCTTCTGCACAGCAAAGATAACAATCAACAGAAGGAAGAGACAACCCACAGAACGGGAGAAAACACGTGCAAACTACCCACCTGACAAGGGGTTAACAACTAGAATGTCTAAGGAAACCTGAGGATTGACAGCAAAAAAATCAAACAATCTCATTAAAAATGGGCAAAGGATCTGCATAGACATTTCTCAAAAGAAGACATACAAATGGCCAGCAGGTGTGGGGGAAACGCTCCATGTCATTAGACATCAGGGACATGCGCATCAACAGTACAAGGAGGTATCACTTCACGCTGGTGAAAATGGCTTTTCTCAAAAAGACAGGCAATGACAAATACTGGCCAAGACGTGGAGAAAAGGGAACTCTTGTGCACCGTTGGTGGGAATGCAAATTAGCGAAACCACTATGGAAAACAGTATGTCGGTTCCTCAAAACACTAAAAATAGAACTCTCATGTGACCCAGAAATCCCACTACTGGGTACATATCCAGAGAATGGGAATTCAGTGTATGGAAAAGATCTCTGCACTCCCAGGTTTACTGCAGCACTATTCACAACAGCCCACATACGAATCATCCACTAACCGGTACATGCATAAAGAAATGGTGGTCTATACACCATGGAATAGCTAAAGAATGAAATCCTGCCATTTACAACAGCATGGATGGAATTGCAGAGCATTAAGTGAAATCAGCCAGGCACAGAAAGACAAATCTCATGTGTTCCCGGTCATACCGAGAGCTAAATATTAAAAATAATTGATCTCAAGGGGACAGAGAGTAAAATGAAGGTTACCAGAGGCTGGGAAGGGTGAGGGAAGGATACAGTGGGGATAGTTAACAGGTGCAAAAATATAGTCAGATAGTTATAATAAACCATACTGGAAAGCACAACAAAATAACTATCATCAACAAGTTGGGATATACTTTGAAATAACTAAAAGAGTGGAATTGGAATGTCCCTACCACAAAAAAAAGTTAAAAACCTGAAGTGATGGATACCCCAGTTACCCTAATTTGATTAATTCCAATTGACAGTAGGCCTGTATCAAAATATCACTCACATATATAAAGATGGATAACTATTATGTACCCATAATAATTAAAAATAAAAAATTTTAAATTAAAACAAAAAAACACCAAATGTGTTGTTCCTGATTTTCACTTGTAGTACAGGTTGAAATGCTTGGGACCAGAAGTGTTTCAGATTTGGGAGATTTTTGGATTTTGGAATCTTTCCATATACATAATGAATTCCAAGTCTAAACACAGAATTCATTTATGTTTCACATCCATCTTATATTCCTGGCCTGAAGGTAATTTTACTCAATATGTTTAATAGTTTTGTGTGTAAAACAAAGTTTGTGGACAAGGGGTTGTCAGAAAGCAGTGGGATCACCATCTCATACCGTCCCTGAAAAGCCTCAAATTTTGGAACATTTCAAATTCAAGTTATGGATTAGGGATGTTCAACTTGTAATATAAATAAAACAGACAAGTGGATCATCATTTTAAAAGTTAGAACTACTTGAGAGCCGCTGATCAACAGTAGGGAAAGCAGAGAAAAAGTCTGCGCTAGAAATATACTCAAATATGAACTCATGAAGAAACAATCGCTGTGATAATATAGAAGAACTTACACATCCCTTTTGGCTTTTTGAAGTGAACTAATATGGGAAAAAATGTCCAGCACAGGGCCTAACACATTTAACATTTCCCTATAAACTCAAGAGCATTCAACATTTGGGTGGCACCTGTGGCTCAAAGGAGTAGGGCACTGGCCCCATATGCCGGAGGTGGCGGGTTCAAACCCAGCCCCAGCCAAAAAATACCAAAAAAAAAAAAAAAAAGCATTTAACATCTGAATGAATCAATGAGTTAGCTAAAATTTGAGTCAGATAATGTGGGAATCATTTTACAGTGATCTACATGGAAAATATCTTATTAACTCTGAAGGTAAACAAGATTATAAAGAATGGCTATAGGATTTCTACAGATGAAATTAGATTTTACTTAAATTGCTCAACCCAAGTTCCTTCTCATTGTGTTTTATAAATGAATACCCATCAATGAGTGGAAAAGAATATGTACATTTAATCCAAAAATAAACTTGCTGTGCTTTTAATGCTGATCTGAGAGTTTCCTATAATTATTGAAGATTGCCAATAATCTCCAATAAATTCAGATATTGTTTGTCTATCACCCTACTCATCCTTCCAGTTTTAGCTTAGATTTTTTTTTTTCTAGATAGCCTTCCCTGACTCCAGGACAGTCACAGCCACCTCCCTAGGACACCTAGAAAGAAGAAGACATTTCTTTTTCTTTCTCAATGTGGTTAATGCAGGGTCATTCCAGAGCGTTCTAAAAGTCTCTCCAAAGAATTCTTCCACCCTTTTATCTTACGCCAGGCCTCGAATTTTGACACCCAGCAGTTAGGAGCCAACTTCATGGTTTTCTGCATACAGCTCTGTCACCCTTTTTTAAGGAAGTGAATGTGGAATGTCTCAGCTGACTGGGTGAAAGTATCACAAGGCATGAAGAATTACAGAAAAATATCTGTTGATATTTCAAAATATTGTCTCAAACACTTAGATAAAAGTGTCTGAGAAATGCTGTATATAAATTTAATTTTACTTGGCTCGTAGTAGAATGTAAATGCTGAGTTTTTCTGGCATGGGGTATGGATGTGTTCTGCTTCGTTTATGGTCTTAGCCAACAAGCTGGTGACAAGCAGCCTGCACTGGCAATATGGCTGGCCGGGGGCAGGGGACGGGTGGACCCAACAGGTTCCATCCACAGAAGCCTTCATACCAGTGACTGTCAACCAGTGTGCCATGAGAGGACCTCAGGTGTGCTGCGAAAATTATAAAGATCAATAATGAAATGATTTCCAAAAGAAATTCAAAAGGCAGTAAGTATATTCTTGTTTCTACCCTTTTTATTTGGATCAACATAATTTATGTGTGCTGTGGAAGTTTAAGTGTTCTGTGAGATAGAAAAGGTTGGAAAACACTGTCCTTTCTTCAAAAACAGTCCCTTTCTTCAAAGAAGAATCTAGGGGACTCAATTTCTTTACCACAGAAACCTCAGCTAATAAGACATAAGCTTTTGCCTTCTAGATCTCCAGATGCAACATGTAAGAAAGCTTGTTCCTGCAGCTAGGGAGAGATGGATGGATGGATGAAAGCTATTGAATTGGAGATAATATTTAAACATAAAATGTTTTTTTTCCTTTCTCCTAAATTTATAATAGCATCCACTTATAATCACAAATCTCTATTTACCACACAATCCAGGATGTTGTAACTAGCTTTCTAGTACTGATTTTATATCAAGACATATAAATAACATGGGGAGGTGAAACGCTATGTTCCTCTTGATTTGTATCTTAAATAACAGATTTAAGCTGCCACGGCTGACAGTCATTTGCTCCAAAAGCACATTTGAATTCACAGACTGGCATTCTCCTCTCAACAATTCCAGAAGCTCATTAGGCCTTGTCTGAAATGCTGGGAGGTTTTTATGAATGTGGATCCTTCAGCTTCATGGTGGTGAGTTCCTAAAAGTCATCTGCAGCACATGAAAAGTTTTAATGACTATGAGGCCAACACAGGGAAAATATCAAAGTCAAAATCACTTTCAAAATAAGACCTGTGGATTTTAATGACTGTAAGACCACCCCAAATCCCCATTCTTATGTAAACCAAATTTCTTTTGAAATAAGTACATCTTCTTTATTCACTAGGTACTGGTAAACCAATTAATTTGAAACTCTGCTATTATGAATTTTAATTGCTGAGCATAGAGTTTTAGTGTATGTAATAAGTTCAACCTCAGCACAATTGTTACCTTTTTAAATACTTCGCTGGGTTAGGAATTTTCCATCTACCTTTATAATTGAAATAAGTTTGTCATTTTCCCTTTTCCTGCTATTCTTGCCTGATTCCAGAATGACCTGGGATGTGTTTCATCATTTTCTGTAGAGAAATCAATAGGATGAGATTAATGTTATGGGACAACTTGTGTCTTCCTCCCAAATTCTTAAGTTGAAGTCCTGACACCCAAATACTTCAAAATGTGACTAGATTGGAGATAGAACTTTTATTTATTTATTTATTTTGAGACAGAGCCTCAAGCTGTCCCCTAGGTAGAGTGCTCTGGCATCATAGCTCACAGCAACCTCCAACTCCTGGGCTCAAGCGAGTCTCCTGCCTCAGCCTCCCAAGTAGCTGGGACTACAGGCACCCACCACAATGTCCAGCTATTTTTTTGGTTGCAGCCATCATTGTTGTTTGGTGAGCCTGGGATGGATTTAAACCCACCACCTTAGGTGTATGTGGCTGCTGCCTTAGCCACTTGAGCCACAAGTGCCGAGCGGAGATTGGACTTTTAAAAGAGATAATCAATTAAAGGGAGACTGTTAATGTGGGTCTAATCTAATGTGACAGGTGTCCTTAAAAGAAGAGGAAACTTGGACACAGAAAGAGATGGGAGCAGGGAGTGTGCAGAGGAATGCACCAAGAAGGCAGCCACGCAAGAGAGATGCGCCGGGAAGGCAGCCACGTGAGAGGACGCGCAGGGAAGGCAGTCACGCGAGAGGATGCTTCGGGAAGGCAGCCACGCGAGAGGATGCTTCGGGAAGGCAGCCACGCGAGAGGAATGCACCAAGAAGGCAGCCACGCAAGAGAGATGCGCCGGGAAGGCAGCCACGTGAGAGGACGCGCCGGGAAGGCAGTCACGCGAGAGGATGCTTCGGGAAGGCAGCCACGCGAGAGGAATGTGCCAAGAAGGCAGCCACGCGAGAGGGATGCCCCGGGAAGGCAGCCACGCGAGAGGAATGCGCCAAGAAGGCAGCCACGTGAGAGGGATGCGCCGGGAAGGCAGCCACGTGAGAGGATGCGCCGGGAAGGCAGCCACGCGAGAGGATGCGCCAAGAAGGCAGCCACGTGAGAGGAATGCGCCAAGAAGGCAGCCACGTGAGAGGGATGCGCCGGGAAGGCAGCCACGCAAGAGGATGCGCCAAGAAGGCAGCCACGTGAGAGGAATGCGCCAAGAAGGCAGCCACGTGAGAGGGATGCGCCCGGAAGGCAGCCACGTGAGAGGGATGCGCCAAGAAGAAAGCCACGCGAGAGGATGCGCCAGGAAGGCAGTCACGTGTGAGGCACACAGACCTCAGAAGAAACCACACCACCTGATGCTTTGATTCTGGACTTCCAGCCTCCAGAATCCTGAGAAAATAAACTATGTTGTTTAAGCCACCCGGACTGTAGTATTTTATAACAGCAGCCACAGCAAACGCACACAATCAGAATAACTGGTTCTTTAAATGCTGGGTTGAATTCACTAGAATCTACTGAATCTTATGCAACATTTTGATTATTGATACAAATTAGTTAATAGTTACACCGGACTTTTCGACTTTTCAATTCTTGAGCCAGTTTTGATAAATTAAATTTTGTAGGAACATGGACATTTAATTTGTCTCCAAGTTTATAGATACCAAATTGCTTATAATACCCTCTTGCTATCTTCTAAAAAAATCTCTGCAACCTCTTTGGGTGTGTTCCTTTTTCTTTTTCTTACTATTGGGGATTCATTGAGTGTGCAAAGAACCAGGTTACATTGATTGTATTTGTTAGGTAAAGTCCCTCTTATAATTGTGTCCCACCCCCAAAAGGTGTGTCACACACTGTGGCCCCCACCCCCTCCCTCCTTCCTTCTCTCTGCTTTCCCCTTCCCCCACCCCCTACCATGTACTAGGTCATTAATTGTCCTCATGTCAGAATGGAGTACATAGGATTCTTGCTTCTCCATTCTTATGATGCTTTACGAACAATAATGTGTTCCCCTTCCATCCCAATGTTTTTCTTTTTCATTTCTAACATTTATTTGTGCTTTTCTTCTCTCGTGTGAAAGGTTATGGACCCAAAGAAGAAAGATTATTCCAAGGCATGAAACAAAGGAAAACAGAATCCCGTTCTGTAGAAATAACGTGGTCTTTATTTCCACCAGGATGGAAGTGGGATGAAATCAAGAAAGGAATCCACATGTGGGTTATGGCGGATAGGGATTTAAAGGGTCAGGGAGGGCAGCAATTGGCAGCATTCCTATTTCCTGGGAGGGACATGAGTTTGACCCTTCCCAGGCAGGTCATGAACCTGACTCTGCCTGGGCAGGGCAGATCTATTTGGGCAGGTACACCTGATTCTATCATCATGGATATTTCTAGGTATATCACTTTCATTAGACTGTCCATAGAACTGACTTTTGGCTTTGTTGATCCTCTTACGTTTGTTTTTTATTTCATCTTTTAGCATTTTTCTTTATTATTTCTGCCATTCTGCTTTCTTTGGGGAGATCCCACGAAAGCCTTACTCTGAGGACTGCCATTTGGGACATCTAGTGTAATTTAGTGGCTTTCAAACTCTGCTGTACAAGACCTTTAATTCCATGTACAAAAATAACTTATGGACTGACTATATAATTGCAGATAGATACTCTAGAAAACGTTTCTTGCATGTTGATATCATAGCTATTATTCATGGCCAAAAATTAAAGTGTGATGGTTTGTTAGAAAAAG